>JADRCC010160536.1:0-13215 GCA_019843855.1 Hylomyscus alleni | reverse complement strand
CACACACACACACACACACACACACACACACACACACACACACACTGCTGCTCCCATAAAATTGGCAAGGCTGTTCCTGCATTTGTTGTTCTCTCTGTCCACCTGCCAACAGCCCGGCAGTTTGAATTTCTCAATATATCCTTATTTCTACCCACAAAATGTCTAGTTCTGTGGTTTTACTGAGCCCTCAGTTACACATTTAGGATTTAGATTTTTTTCTTATGTATAAAGGATTTCATTAGTATGGGAACTGGATTAATCTGTAGATTGCTTTTGCAGTATGATATTATTCTCTCAATCTATGAACATGGGGAATTTCCCATCTTCAACTACTTTTTTCATCGATTTCTTAGTTGTTTATACTGGTCTTTGTTCTCCTTGGGTAGGATTATTCCTACAGTTTTGTTTTGTTATTTTTTTGACTTCTGAGTCTATTGTCAGTGATAATATTTTCCTGACTGAGTTCACTACTGATACACAAAAGGTATGTTGATTTGAATCCTGCTAATATGCCAAATTATTGTCAGTTCTATGAGCCTTTTGGAAGAGTCTTTAGTCTTTCTAAGTATAGGAAATGAAAGAATTGCATACTTCTCCCTTCAGTTTTGTACCTGAGGCAGCTGTCCTAACCTCACTCTATCCCTGGCTGTCTCAATGACAAAACGACACAATCACTGTAATTCTAGTAATCTATTTCAAGAAAAGAACAGAAGTAGAGGCTAGCCTGCAAACATTACCACTGCTGTCTAAGGTAATACAAACTCTAAAACAAGGGGAACAGAAATAAACTATAGAATAATCTTAAGAAAATTTTATAGTAAAATAAAACTTACAAAAATTTTATGAGGGAATTTTTATGTTATTATGAGGACAAGGTACAACACAGAAGCTTATCTGCAGAAATTATAGCAGGAGGTATTACTGGGTATTTGGAAATCTGTTGCCTTTGCCAACACAAAACACTTTTTCTGTTTTCCAAAAATTTTACCCAGACTCTTTCCCTGCACTTCTAGGCCATAAACCCACCCTTGTGAGAGATGCTATCTGTACTTTCCAACAGTCTAAGTGACCTCTATGTTATTTTAGGGCCAGCATTAGGTTTATCTCATCTTTCTCCATAGACTCTTGTCTTAAGCATTGTTTCTAAGTCAAGAGAACCCATGGTATGGACAAACCATATGGACTTTGCAGCTTCACTGTAACATGCCTTGGCTTTGTTGTGCTCACAGGACTAAGTTAATTGTTATGTGAAAACTTCTTTCCAAAACTGTGCTTAAATATAACAAAACATGGGAGCTGATGTGAGATTCTAGAAGTCTTCGTCCAGTACCCATACCAAAGGCAGGCAGAATCAATTTCATTCTTATCTTTTCAAGGATCATTTCCCTGCCTGTTGCAAAGCCTGCTGGGATTCTCCTCAGAGCAAATGATACTTTCACAATTAGAAAAAGTTTTAACATGCTGGAATTACTAGCAGAAATCCAACAAACTATTTTTAGAATGCATTTTTCTAAGAGAGAGTATCCTCTTTGTTAAACTATTTAAATAGTAAGAGTATTTTTTATAATTTGCAACTCTGCTGGTAATAGGACTTGAGAAGCCAGGCTACGCCACCGTGTCTATGTATAACTAATCATTAGCTGGTTACAAGAAAGGCAGAGAATGCACACCAGGTATACAGTGCTCTAACACTCGTGCACAGTGTTTTAGAGGCAAGACTTTAACACATGGTTCCCGTGTACTATTAGTATCTCCCAGTTTTTCAGAAAATGTTCAAAAGTTAACTTTTTATAATTTCCAGACTTATTAAATGTCTCTGGACATCAGACTACACAGACAACATAAGCAATGACACAAATTCCAACTTGCACAGAACATCGTGCCTAGCATGGCACTCAAGGCTATTTCAACATTCTCAGCACATTCTACCCTAATTCTCTTGTAAAACCAACAGACATGTAGAGCAGCACTAACGCCTGAGAGAGGCTCCTCTGCTTTCCTGTAGTTTCTATCCTATACTTGGCTTTTGGCCCTGATACAACATACTTAACTTTATCTCCAGTAACAGCAATTCACTATGTTTCAAGTAAGTGAGACTGCTTTTTATAGGTTCTGTGTATAATCAACTGCTTTATAAACTATCTTATTTGTTGTTTATTTCTGTCTCTCTGATAATTATTCTAATTGTTTTATACCCTAAAGCCAGGAGGCAAAATGATCAGGTTAATCTTCATGAATTAAAACTCCATGTATCTAAAAAGACTATATATACTAAGAAGTATCTATTAAAGTACGGAACAGAGACACATTGAGATTCTTGTTCCCAAAGTAATATTGGTTTGAACTGGAAGTTAATTTGTTAACCCAAGTAAAATCTAGTCCTAATGGATCATACTTCAAGACTGCCAGAGATAACTATTAATAAGTTATCAGAGTTTAAGTTCTTTGGCATTTGATTTTCCACAGAGCAGGGGTGTTCTATTAGATTTCAAGACAAAATAAGTGTTAGAAGGCTGTGTCAGGCAGGTCTGGGAACTCTGTCTGAAGAGTTTATGGTCCTGGCTCAACCTGACTACTTGCAAATGAGGAAGGTACTGCAGGCGAGGCCCCAGGCAGCATGCACCCCTGCAGTACGAGATACCACAGAGTAGTTACTGTCCTACTACACTACTCATTTCTCCTTTGTAATTTACTTTCTTACTTTGTATGATAAACTCTAGAACAGTTAGGTAACCACAAAACTTTTTGGCTAACAAGGGAATTGCATAATGGCCAAATTACTTATAGAATACTTCAAAGACTTGAAAAATATTAGTCTAGAATGTTATATCTAGATATTTATCAAAATTATAACTATTTTAAAATAAGTTCTCAGAAATTGTTCCTAATTCCATAAAGCTCAACAATACCGAATTTAGATACTATCTATTATATCTTTTTTTTCTTTCCAGAAAAGAGAAAGGTGATATAAGTATTAGCAAGCTGAATGTGTAGCATTTATTTTTAAAGAAGGGCTTGAAATAACTCTTAAAATATTTAAGAAGAAAATGTAACCTTTCTGAAAAACATTTATGTTAGGTATAAATCCATAATGGAAATACAAATAAAAAAACTTACTCCAAAAATTCTTTTCTTAGCCAGTTGAATGTGAAGAAGTACACCTCTAGTGGCAGGCTCCACTCAAGAGGCAAAGTCAGGAGGATCATTTGAGTCCACATACCAAAGACAAGCCTGACAGCACAGAAAGAGCTAATAATTTCTTATAATACATTTAATTGCAGGGATATGGGCTAGTGAGATGGCTCAGGGGTTAAGAGCACTGACCGCTCTTCCCAAGGTCATGAGTTCGAATCCCAGCAACCACATGGTAGCTTACAACCATCTGTAATGAGAAACAAATAAAAAACCCTATGGGCCAGAGCAAGCAGGCCAGAGCGTGCGGGCTGGAGCAAGCAGGGCTGGAGCAAGAAAGAATAAAACATTTTTTAAAAAAAATTGCAAGGATACGCAAAATAAAATTGGTTTGCAATGTTTATTATAAATATTACAGTTACAAAAATCAGTCCCTTTTGTCTGAAATTTTATTCTGTGGCATTTTTAATGGACTAGGCCTTTTTAAACATGCTCTGTGTTAGGAGATACAGACCCCTATTTCTTACCTACAGAAGGCTCATTTCTGAACTGTCATTCAAAAGCTATCGTAAAGAAAATGAACCTATAAAGTGCATTGACAGAGTTCATGTTATTCTTCTCTTCTTTACACTGGTAAGTCATGTTAAAAAATTAGAATTGCATTGACTGAGAAGGGTGGCAACATGAGACAGAGTAAGAAAATATGCCAGGACTTGGGCATAACTGGGGTCAATCAGAGTAAGTTACATATTGCCTTCAGCTTCCACTTCATCCTTTGAAAACTGTAAAGTGAGAGAACTGAAGACTATAGGAAAATCAAATCAAAAGTTGTTTACTAAGTACTAATCATTTATGCCTAAAACAGCCATTGCAGTATTTAATATTAAATTGCAAAAAATAAATTTAAAATAACTGCTTTCATGATATAACTTCAGTCACAAGTCAGACATGAAACTAGTGGGCACAAGCTGGCTTAAAGCCATCTGCTATCTGAGCCTGTTTCTTTCTGAGGTTCTTATTGGCAGCTCTGCCTCCATCCTGTGTGGTGTCTCCCACTGAGTGTAGGTATGATCATCTTTGCATCTATGTGACAAGGCTTATGATAGAAACAATGTACAATCACTTGGCTCCCAGGTCCAGAGGTTTCAGTGACGATGCTACTGGATGCAGCAGTACAAAGCAGTTCATACATAACAGTGCAGAAGCAAAGCAAGCTACCTGGGCTGGCTGACTCCTTCCTTTTTATTTCACTTAGCCCTCCAAACCATCATGTTGCAGCACTTACATTGAGGGACATTCTCCTTGGGCCTAGGGATCCCTAGCCTGTGGAAATGCCATAAAGCACACCCAGAGGTGCTTTCCTAGTCTGCTGCTCACTATTAACTCAAGACAGTTGGCAATCAAGTTCAGACATCACAACACTTATACTTACATTTTATGACTATCATTGTTTTGATCTCAATTTAAAACTAGGGTGGATCTAAATCTAAATGATCTATTTTCAATCTAAAATAAGATTCATGGTGTATCTCATGAATTTTCATACCTAGGCACTACTTAAGGATATCCCTACTACTACATTCCAACTTCTCTTAGGTTCTGGGCATGTAATAATCCACAAAACAAAGTCTACAACCAATGAATGAAATCTTTATTATAATTAGGAGGACTGACAAACTCATGTAATACTTCTCTGGACCCTGCCTTGACAATAAAGTGTTTTCTTTTTCTATATACAGGTAAACCAAAGTTTTTTCCCCTCAAGACTCTAAAAATATATAAATGCATCAAAAAATCTAAAATACCCTAAAGAATTTTATGGCTTTCAATGAAACAGTGATCATTTCCTGTCTTCCCTCATTTTATGGAGGTGGAAAATGAAGCCACGAGGACTCCTGCCTGAAACAGCACCGCTGTCTGTGGGAGGAAACAGAGCAGGGCTTCTGACCTAGCAGTGCTTCTACCGCATGGCCTGACACTTGAAGGCTGGTAACACTGCACACATGAAAGCACTATTGAAATCTGAACTGAGAGCATTTAAACACTAAGAAGTACTAATCAACAGTTCATCAGCTTCTAAAAGATATTACTATGTGGAATGATTTTGAAAACACTTAAAGGCAGAGAGATACTAAGTCTCAAATCAATCACTATTTTTCTCTCTAAATACTATATAGGAAACCACTCTCAAATCCTAGTTACAGCTTACTAAAATGAAGCAGGTATTCCTGGCAAAATTAAAAGTAGTCATATAACTTTGGTCATCTGTGAAGCAGTGAGCTGAGAACTTTAAATATGTTCCTATGTAAATATTCCATGAATACATACTTTTCACAACTGACAAAAGTGAACTTACCTGCTAGAGCCCACTCTCCTGAGCCATGGGTGTGTCCACTATAATACAAAACATATGTATCATGTCTAGGTCCATCCACTGTCCGAAGTTCAAGGAAAGCTTTCAGTTTGGAATGTAGAGTATCAAAAGACAGTCCACTTGTGGAATAGTCACATCCATAGGTCTCAATCATATGATATGCAAAAAATCTTTGGATGGCATTGAGCATGCCAGTAGACCTCAAATTCAACTCCTGTACATGCTCTGGTGGTAGTAGTGTTGGCTGGCCATCAGGACTGCAAAAGGAGAAAAAAATAAATCTAGTTTTTAGAAAATATTATTCTGGAACTACCTGGGACATATATATGTCTCCAGCAGAACGTCTTCATCTTGCATGCAGAACGTCTTCATCTTGCATATAGGCTTGTTGGGTACAAAATTCCTAGACTTATTATTGCATACCATCCTTTCATTGGGCATGAATGGAGATTTATATTGTGGTTTGATTATATGATCAAACTAACTTCTAAAGAAACACAATTGTTTTTTACCTGCTCAAATAAAGAACAGGAAATCATACTTAATTGCTCGGAGCTGCCTGCATATTTCATCCAGCTGTCTTTATAGAGCTATGTATTCCTTGTAGAGTTTGTATATTGCAGAATAGAAGACCAGAAAGGCAGCCCTGACAGGATTTAGCCTTAGGGATGCTGAGATGGGAGACCTATTGGTCCAGCTCCTGCCTGATCCTACCTCAACTGCATGGAAGCTGTTTCCTCTAAAGACTTGCTTCTTGGACATATGCAGCTAGCTCAGTTGGTCCAGCCTTCCAGACTGTTCCAATCAGGACTTCATCTACACTTGCACTTTCTCAGCATACAGAGACTGGACAATAAAAGCCTTTGCTATAGTCTTAACTCTAACAACTCTTCTAATTTTCTTGGCTTCCCCACCAAAAGGAATTCTTTGCCATAAATCAGCAGGAAGCATTATAAGGAGACTGTCATTCCAGTCCCTTAAGTTAGTGTGGATGGTTTTGGTTATTTTATGAATTATAGATATATTGTCATTTTAAGGGATATTACAAATAATTATGGTTTGGGATATGGAGGAAATAAAATAGGAAGCTTAGACTTAGGGATTTCTATCTTTCTTTCCTAGGTAAGGGGAAAGGGGTTGAGAGAAAGGGGGATATATAAATATTATAAAAAATTGGACAAATATATGTAGACTATTGAATCTACTCTTAAAACAAAAGCATTTTATAGCCATAATCTTACATTGGTATAAAATTTTGTACATTGATAAAAAATAAGGTTATATTTTGTTATACTGGTACAGAATTTTGTATACTGATACAGGTTTAAGGTTTTTCATTGGTATAATCTTTGTATATTGAGACAAATTTAAGATTAATTCTGTTACAACATAATATATGTAACTTTTTTTTTTTTTTTCCAGACAGGGTTTCTCTGCGTAGCCTTGGCTGTCCTGAAACTCACTGTAGACCAGGCTGGCCTCGAATTCAGAAATCTGCCTGACTCTGCCTCCCAAGTGCTAGGATTAAAAGTGTGTGCCACCACTGCCCAGCTTTACAACATAATATATGTATGTTTCAACTCTTAGGTAGGCATTTGTGCCCATGCAATTCATTTAAAAGTACAAAGTTTAATCCCAGTCCTTTTAATAGCTGCTATTACTGTTTAGGATAATTTAGCAAAGCAAGTTACTAGCCAGTCAATCAAACTCAAGACATGTTAAACTCTAGTTTGGATTATTACAGATATATATCCGAGGTTGTACAGATAATAGGAATCTGGAGACAAGCAACATTTGCTTGTTCGGATATGCTATGAATAGATAGATGGTCTTCAAAACCTCAGAGACTCACAGAATACTGCATTTAAGATGTTTTCTATTAATGTAAGGCCTTTTTTACATTGAGACATAGCAGGTCCTGGCAGCAGTCCCACTCAACTTAGAAACAGATGATAAGCTTTGAAAGGCCTCCATATGGAGTTGCTTCAATTGTGGCAAGTAGTAAGCTAGCCACTGGGAAGCAAAATGCTCTAACTTTATCTGTAGACAGAATTCTGGAAGTTGATTTCCAAGCTCTGCCAAGACAGGGTTAAGCAAGTTCTTCATAATTCCTGCTTCACAAAAGCTCTGTCTGATATTTTGGACCAGAAGGCTGAAGAGAGATATTATAATGTTATAGAGAATATTGGGGACTGTCCAAGTAGTCAGCTGTCTCTGTCATTTAATTTTTATGGAAACTATATCTTTGTAGTGTCCTGCATACAAGTAATATTTATTTCCTTCTCAGGCCTCTGATGGGGTTGAAGGCTAAAGCTTAAATCTAGGTCTAAGATCGTAATTTTAGGAACGTAATACAGGTTGGGATAGAAATTGATTTAGATGCAGAACTCTGAACTCGCCAAGACTGGAAAGATAATAAAATACTTTCCCTGAATTGCCAAATATGAACGGACTGAACTTTTTTAATGTAACTTTTACTAAATAATTTTAATAATAATTTCATAAGTGTTCCTTGGGTATATTGTTTAAGAGAAAGAGCCTTTTTTATTTAGACAAAAAAGGAGAATTGTTGATGTTTGGTCTGTTGCTATGTATTGTAATGCTAAATTCTATACTCAAGGTCTAGGCCTACAAGTAATTTCTCCTGTTTACAAGCTTTTGTTGTGCAAACCTTGTTCCTGGATTTAAAACTATAGGTTAAATAAAATTGGCTACAGCCAATTACTGAAGGATTTAGAGGTAGGTGGTTAGGAGTAACCTGCTTGGAGAGGAGAGATCAGAAGGAAAGAAGATGTAGGAAAGGAACCATGAACACATGGCCAGGAGAAATAGCAAGTATCTGGTGTACACTGCTGGGGAGGTAGCCACGCCTGCAGTTAGAAGAATAGATTAGGGGTGACCACCAGTAATTGTCAAAGCCAAATAAAATAATCATAGTCCGAGTCTCATTTGTGTAAGCCAGTCAGGGATAAAATTAAACTGCTCATAGTACAGGGCTGAAAAGAGTTCAGTGGTTAAGAGCACTCACTGCTCTTCAAAAGGCCCTGAGTTCAATTCTCAGCATCCACACAATAACTCGCAACTGCTTCATGCTGTCTTCTGGTGTGCAAATGTAAGTGCAAACAAAGTAGCCACATACATAAAATACATAAATAAATCTTAAAAAAAGAAGTATTCTATTACATTCTCATCCATCCTCTAGAATGACTATCCATCATCACCCACGCTAACTGAAGGGAAGGTATCTCTTCTGTAGTTCCTTTCATGTTAACAGGTAAGAAAAATCAAAACATGGTTTCTAAAACTTGCATTTCTTTTTAGTAAGATTGATAACAATATCTCATGAAATACATAGCACTATTCTTTGTCCTTACTCGTATTTTCTTACTGAATTATAGATACTGAATAAGAATTTTTAAAATCAAGATTGTACTGTTTCAAGAACAAAGAAAAGGACATTTTCTTCTTGAGAAAACTAAATTTACACATAAAACAGGGGAAGCAATATATAGTGTGATTATATATTTAATTTCTGTAGTGAAAAACACAGGATCTTTGTAATGCATTCAAAATTTACTAACTCAAAATTTACTTACTGTTCAGACTGATTTACCGTCTAAAACAGAAGATGATATCTATTAACAAAGACAACTTTAAAACAGTTATTAAGACATAGGTCATTATAGTATTGAACACTACCTGAAGACGTGGACCTGATCCTGGAGCAAACAGTACCCTGGGCAACACTGACCCTGCCTGATAACTAACAGACATGAAAAGCTCTTAGTGAGGGGAAGAAAATCATCACTGCTCTCCTTTCCAAAACAAAATTTCAGAAATTCCGAAACTCTAAATTTACTTCGTGTACCATCAGTCCTATCCCAGTAATGTTTCAGTACTTACTAAAATAAAATCTTTCACATATTTCTGATATTTAATGATAATCAAAAAAATTAAGTCACATAAACTAAAATTATAATGGGACAAAATTATGTATTACTATTTCCACAAATTCTTTCTGCAGAATTGCCATGTCTTACATTATGAGAGCTTTCCTAAACCTCAGTTCTCATGAGATCCCTCTACTTCTGGCAAGTCTTCCATGCAGACCAATTACAAATCTATTTGGGGGTTCCTATGAAATATTTGAAACCAGATTAAAAAAAATGTTTCAAGTTATCCCCCCAACCAAAGGAATTATAGAGAAAATTTAGTCATCAGAACTATGACTCCATTATTTTCTCCATTTATGGAGAAAATTATTTTTATTCTATTGCAAATATAGCTAGCTATTAAAGGATTTAAAGGTAGTAGTGTTAGTAATTTCAAAATTTCCCTACATTTGAGGAAAGAAATTATAAAAATGAAACTACAAGCCGGGCAGTGGTGGCACACGCCTTTAATCCCAGCACTACTTGGGAGGATTTCTGAGTTCGAGGCCAGCCTGGTCTACAGAGTGAGTTCCAGGACAGCCAGGGCTACACAGAGAAACCTTGTCTCAGAAAAAAAAAAAAAAAGAATGAAACTACAATAAATTTTTAATAAACTTAATTACTAATCTTTCATCTTTGCATAGAATTTTTCATAGAACAGAGTATTTCTATATACTAAATCTTACCAGCTCTCCAAACAGTTCCTCCAAAAGGGGTGATATTACCATTATTATTTTAGATAAGGGCACTGAAATGGAGAGGTATTACAATTTGTTCACGGAAGAGAGAACTGGAAATCCATCAAACATTCTATTGTAATATTGGTTCACAGGAACTTTCATGATACTCCATTTAAGGAGGGCCTTTCCTTTAAAAGCTCATTCACATTTTCTGAGCACTAGTTAAAATACAAAGCTAAAGATATCTATCGAGATACTTATATTTATTCCTGAAAACTACATTATCGCTTACAGTCAAGCTTTATATACAATGATGAATTGCAAGAGTACTATATTCCACAGCAATAAGGTTGTGGAAGAATAATCTATCATAATCATTGAGAGAATGCCAACAGTCAAGCAGTGACTATCAAGTCCACCAGATGACAGTACCTGCAGAAGTTGGTGGGGATCACAATAGCATATCCAACAGAGGTTCCTCCCAAGCAGTTACCGAGTTCATGGAAGAGCCCATGAGCCATGGACTCTAGTGGCAAAACAATAAGAAACATGCTCAAGAAGATTCCATTGGTGGGCTAAAAGAAATAAAAAAACAACACATTTATATAGTTTGTGGATATTTATATACATGTGTATTGACTCAGTATTTAACCATTATTTTCACAAAGTTAAAAAAAAAAAAAACCTGACATATGAATTACCAGAACTCTAAGGTTTTTGGAAGTTGTAGCAAAACAGCACATATTTTTTTAAATGTGTTAAATAACCTTCCATCCAAACTAAAAACAAAAATATAACAACTCTGATAGGAAAGAGAAAAAACAAAAACCATTTCTACACATTCAACCCACATATGCATTATTCCAAATACCATGACTACTACTTTCTCAAAGAGGGTGCTTCAGGAAAGATCCATCACCCTGTCTCAGGAAGGGTTCAGAGCATCCAGAAACTAGGAGAAGAAAACCTTAAGGAAAGTCAAGACCTTAAGGCTTAAAAATTTATTTCATTTTTATATAATAGTTTAAACCTTTTAAACATTTTAAAAACCCCAAACTCAATTTGTCTAAATTGCAGATCATAGCAACAACAAAAAATATTAAGCACATTTAAATACCTTTAAAGCAGCAGAAAGACAGAAAAGAATTTAAAAAGTCAAAATTAAACATTAAAAAGTGGGGAGGGGGAAGTAGCCATTTATTGTATCTTTTTAATATTGGCATGACTCCATATTCTTGCATTGCTGCTGCATAAATAATAGGCCTATATACAGTAACAAATGTCAATACTAAGGAGTGACATCATAGCAAAAGGAGAAAATGTATTCATAATAAAAATACAGACATACTGACCAATTTGGTACATTGTAGTTTATCAACTGTATAATATAGATTATAGTAAATTATGATCATTTAGTGTAAAATAATCAATTATGAACATTGTGAAATATAAAATGTATAGATGATTAAATCACTTTAAATAGTCTATTAGACTATTTCCATACTTTATAATATACATAATATAAAATGTTTATTACATATATGTATATATGTATGTATATACATATATGTGTGTGTGTGTATATATATATATATATCTTTTGTGTAGTTACTTTTAATTCAACAAGCACAAGCATTTTAATTCAATAAGAACAAAGACTTTTGAAATTATGTGACATGTATTACGTAAGAAATATATATAAATTATATAGCATATATATATACACACACACACATATATAGTCACAAACATAGAGGTTGGAGAGGTGACTGAGTGGTTAAGAATACTTGTTCCTGCACAGGACCAAAGTTTGATTCCCAGCACCCACAAAACAGTTCACAATATTTTGTAACTCCAGCTTCATGGGATCTAATACCTTCCTCTGACTTCTGCAGATACACGTCTCTCTCTCTCTCTCTCTCTCTCTCTCTCTCTCTCTCACACACACACACACACACACACACACACAGACATGTACACAAACAAAACACACATAAACTTTTTTTAATATTTTAATCATAAATATATATTTGTGTGTACATATAGGTCTATTTTTTACTAGAAGGGATAATAATACATAACATTTCTGGACCGTCACTGATTTGTATATATTTACTTTTCTATTTGCCAGATTAATGTTTTTAAAAACACTTTCAGTGTAAATATACTACACTTTATATAACTGCTGTATAATTTATATATATCTTATGTAATACATGTCACATAATTTCAAAAGACTTTGTTCTTATTGAATTAAAATGCTTGTGCTTGTTGAATTAAAAGTAACTACACAAAAGATTTAACTTTTTAATATTTTAGTTTATGTGTACCTGTGTCTATGTGACTGTACGTGTATATGTGTGTGCAATTATACACACTTATGTGTTCATTGGCCAGAAGAGAAAGTCAGATTCCTTGAAGCTGGACTCATTGGGGTTTGAGAGACACTGTATTTATTAAGTTGGGATCAGAACTCATTTTTATGGTTGCATAGTAACCACTTTTTAATAGCAAAGCCATATCTCTCTAGCCCTCAACAATATTCAGAAATCATTAGAAGCAAAAGAATAGAAATCTAGAGAACTACTTTTTTATCTAAATGTCTAATTATTACAAATAATAATAGCAAAGCCATATCTCTCTAGCCCTCAACAATATTTAGAAGTCATTAGAAGCAAAAGAATAGAAATCTAGAGAACTTTTTTATCTAAATGTCTAATTATTACATAGGAGACTTGATGTACAATCATCAAAGTTCTAATAGAAACAATAGAAATCTATCCTGTGACTGAGCGCTCTCAAAAGAAACAAAACCACAACAAAATTTAAAGTCACAACCTTTATAAGAACGCAGTTACAGAAATGATCTCAGGCAAATGTACTTTCTGATGCTTCCCTATAACCAACCAAAGCAGTTAACTGAAGTAATTCTATGGTCTTGCCAAGTGTGAAGGCATAGAAAACTAAGTACAATGATCTGTTTCAGAGTAAAGGCTCAGTGGAGGCTTCCTAGATTCAAATCAGCTGCGACGGCCAAGCTTGCTCATCTCTCAAGAGCATCTCTGACCCAGACGAACAGTAATGAACAGCTACCTCC
>JADRCC010160534.1:0-18856 GCA_019843855.1 Hylomyscus alleni | reverse complement strand
AAAAAAAGATATGGTTATGAGGTACACTCCTGAGATCACCCTAAAACTAACCCCTGCTCAGTAAGCAAGGAGACCCCTCTGTAATTCTAGATACAGAGCCTAGTCAAGTCGATGAACTATTAATTTTTTTCCTTGAAAAGACATGTTCTGAGCACTATTTCAGTTTTATCATATTTGGAGTTTTTAGAGTAGATTTGTGTCTAGTAGTTTTCAATTTCAACATTCATAATACTGTTTTCTTTGTCTTATTATCAATATCCATGAGCAGCCTACGTTTATCTTTCCCTAGAATTTCTGGATTGCCCTTTAACTTAATGTCTTAATTTATTCCTTCCTTTTTCCACAGCTAATGACTGTATTTGGTTTATTTTCAAAAAACCTAATGATTAAATTTAAAAGGTTAATAAGGTTTAAATAAAGATGAGGGAGATATTTCTTCCATATTTGTATGGCTTCCAACCTGGTGTCTACAGACTTTAAATACTGCCTTCTGTGTAAACTGTATGCTCTAGAAAGAAGTCTTATGGACAGGGCACACCGGGCAACATTGAACCTTGGTCTCTAAAACATAAGAATGATTTTTTTTTTTAACTTTACAGCAAGTAATGTAGCTATTTAATTAACACTTTAGGGAGGGGTGATTGTTTTTTATTTGGTGACAAGAGACTGAAAAGAAAATCCCAGGAGAAAATATAACATCAGAACACTTAGCTAAACTGAAAAGAAAAAAATGGGCATGAGAGAGTAGCATGCCGTCTGCACTGAATCCCATTGAAGGCTGTAATTAGCCCATGCTTCAGTATTTTACACAATACAATGAAGCACTATTTTACCCAATATATCTTAATTAAAAGCAAAACACAATACAAAACAAAGCTACCATCAAAGAGGCGTTATTGGCACTCACATAATACAGAAGATGAGGAAGGATTTTGTTTTCTTTGTTTGGCAAGAAAATTGGAACTAGACATTCTATTTTCCACACTTCTCTCAATATAGCAGCATTTGTATACCAAAAGCTGCATTCACACTGTAAATTATATGGATGAAAGCCACAGGGAAAGAGATAGTTTGTTGTTTTATAATTCAATAGTAATAATGCTTGGATTTCTCTGCTTTCTCTTTCACAAAGAAAACAATTATTCAAGGTTTAGTTTTTGTCACAATGGAAGAGTTAGTTGAATATTATCGTGTTTGTATTTTATATTCCCTCTTGCTAGGATACATTGATTATGCAATAACATTAAAATGCACACCAAAATAATTTTTTGAAAGTTTTAAATTCTAAATATCAAAGAAACCACAACAATCCATTATAGTCTGTTAATTGTGATTTCCTCCTACAAGGGAAGATTTGGGAAAAGTTTTATTTCATAAATTTTATCTCCCCTGCAGACAAAATTATCTTTATACTATGTCTAACAAAACAGGCAAACAAAAACAGGCAAAATGCCTTCAAAAATAGTATTATATTAGCATTTTAAGGGACTTTTATTCAACTTACATAATACAGTTAAAGAGTAAAAATCAAATCAGTGCTCTAGGTAATTTGTATGGAGAAGATCCAAAACTTACAGCCGAGAGAATCAAAGGTACAAGAAGTCTCAACAACCTTTACTTCTATATGATAAGATGCTATTTCTAACAAATCTCTCAAGGTTTTACATAACAGCCGTGCCTCATCTGTTGAGGAACAAAATGAACAATAATACCAGCTGGGCCTTCCACACAGCTCTCAGAATGACTCACTCCACACTGACACGGCCTAAGCAGAGCTATCAGGGGTGGCTCATTTTCATGGCTCTTAAAAAGAGAACAAAGGAAAGATATCCAGGATCTAACCCAAACCGGTCCAGAAGTGCTGCTCACAAAGGAGTAACCAGTGACAACCGAGTTCTAGCAAAGCCCACAGGTACCGTCAAAGGGACTCTAGGCACCTAGAATGTGTTTTGCAACTCATTTTCTTTCTTTCATTCTCATCCTCTGTTTTCTCTCTCTTTCCTCTCTGTCTGTTTGTATCTCTTTGCATCTGTCTCTACCTCCATCTCTCTCTGTTTCCTTCTCTCTTCCTTTCTCTGTCTCTCTCTTTCACTCACTATGTGTGTATGCATGTACTCATGTATGTGTGAGTGCTCCTGTGTGCCACATCATGCACATGGGCATGGAAGGACAACCTCTGTTGCCCCAGCTCCTCATCCACATTCTATGAAACAGTATCTCTGTTTTGTTTCATTGTATGCACTAGCTGGTCTGTGAAATTCTGAGGAATCTTCCAGTTACTGCTTCCTATCTCTCTGTAGTCCTGAGATCATGCACACACAGACATGTAAGCTGGCCATATGTGGGCTCTTCAGATCCACTTACATTTATGTGGCAAGGTTTTATTCACTGAGCTGTCTCCCCAAATTACCAATGAGTTTTCTGAGGTATTAACTTTGCATAGATGCTATCCTTTGTAACACCAATATCTGAAAAATACAGCCCAAGTGATCAAAATCTCAGAGGTTTACAGGTGTTTTGAGTCCAAGAATGTATTGTTTTTTAGATACCACCTACTTGTAGAAATGTGCTGTTTTGTATAATTGTGTGCCCATCTAGAAACTACATCCCAGCCTTTCAGTAATTTCTCCATCCATAACCACATCACAAAGTGAAAGAAAAGCTTCCATAATACACCAGGGCAAGAGGAAAATAATATCTTCCAGAGAACAGATTGTAATTGATTTTATTTGGATTTATCAGAAGAATGGTGGGAACAATGCCCAAGCTAAGAAATGGGAGGGGGCATGTTGATAATAAGATAAAATAAGTTTGCAGAGATCGTGAAGAAATTAAAACGAGTTTAACGAGTCAGAACTATAGTCAGGCATGTGGTTTCAGTATTGGCAGTGCTAGATGATTCATTGAGGTGTTAGATTTGATTAAAATGGCTAAAATAATGGGACAGATGTTCCCACAGAAATCAATCAGAGCAACATATACATGCGTCACAAATATATAATCAGTGAGCAGTAGATATTATTAACATGTGCATCATAATAGACTAAGTGTATTTCTAAAGATATATTTTCATTAAATTAAAAAACGTGATAGATTTAAACCTACTCCATCAAGGGACTGTTTCAGGAAAGTCAGCACAAGGGATCCATTGGTGGTAGAGTAAGAAATACAGCAAAGGTGACAGGAGAAGGCAAAGGCTGACATTGAAATAGATGTTCCCTACAAGCCAAGCACTTAGAGATGCTGCTAACCAAACCTGCCTGAATCTATGGCTGAGAAGAAAAGGGATAGCGAGGCAAAGGACTCATGGTTCGTGGCTGCTTGTCCCATCAAGCTCCCCTCATGTACTTCACGCGTAAGAATGAGGCCTCCATTGAAAAAAGGGTACTCTGTGCATTAATTAATACAATTTCTTTAAATTCCTTTAGGGGGAAAAATAATTTTTTTCTCTGTCCCTCTCTTTCAGGCATGTTCTCGCTAGCTAGCGTGACTGCCATTGAGTGTGGGAATGCAGACCCAGAAGCTTGTGCCTGGGGGAATATTCATCACTCCAAAGTCTAGTCTATTATTAGAGTTTGTGGCCAATTATAGTATATTACATTTTTTTTTACTTATATAAAACACAATACTTTGAACTTCAAAACAGGAAATGTGTTAAAGTACTCACTTTTGCCAGCTATTATTAATGATTATTTTAAATACAAATTTCCGACTTAGTGAACTATGGGTGATCAGTCATTTTTGTAACGATGGGACTTAAAATCAGTGATGTCATCTTAGTTTCTTTTTATGCTTAAATGAAAACAAGGTGATTGGTATATAACTTATATGATATATATAAATACATATATATGTGTGTGTGTGTGTGTGTGTGTGTGTGTGTGTGTGTGTGTATTATCCATATATATGAGGAACAAAAAGTCCAAATCTGACAAAAATAAATGTGATAAAAATTTAAATGTTTTGTTTTTCTTTGAAGTGGTTCTCTTCTTAATTTGTCATAATTTTCATCGTTATAATTTGTGTACTTTTTCTCAGTCCTTCACGATGGTAACTAAAGTTGCTTAGAGGTAACAATAATTCTCCTTAGTATAAATTTTGTATTTCCTCCATAATTTACTGTGGAGATTAAAACTCTGTGTTCCATGTCCTAAGTGATCTAGTTGTTTTTATACACACTCATATAAATGGGAGTAAAGCTCATTTTGCCAATTTCTAACTCACAATTGCCCCTATCTTTTATTTTGTCTTATAAATGTAAGTTGTCGTACATCACGGCAAGAAATTCAAAACAAGGTCTCCAAGCATCACATCTATAGTTAAGAGCAGAAAGAAAGTAATTATGGAAATCCTTGCTTGTTTGATACTTAGCTAGCTTTCTACTCTTACATGACTGAAAACTACTTGCTAGGGAATGGTACCACCCACAATTGGCTGAATCATTCTATAATCTTGATAATCAACAAGGTCCCTTTCAGGCATGTTCATAAGCCAACCTGATATAGAAAATCCCTCATAAGTCTCTCCTTCTAGGTGCTTCTTGGTTGTGTTGTGTTGTGTTGGCTATTAAAACCAACCCGAACAAGGGTTATCCTTTGGATTTTATAAAATTCTACTCCTATTAAGTCTGACACTGTAGGACGTGAGTTCTAATTTTGATAAGCACAGAACTGAAATATATATTCAAAACATTCTTTCTTCTGTTTATCTTGTTCCTAATATTTTCTTAGACTTCCTTGCATCTATATACTTTGTAACTGATTTTTTTTATTAAATAACTCAGTGACTAATTTAGATTACTTTCTCAGATAAGGTCTTTTATATTTGTTTGCTTGTTTTTGATTATGGAATTCCGAATTGTTCTAGGTACTTGGTAAACTATGTGTAGTAGTGAAGAGGAAACTGGCATGCCCTGACAGTGTGAGGAGGCATGAAATGGTTGAGTACTACAGACATCATAAAACAAATAAACAAACACCCTAAATGAAACACTTATCAATTACGTCATCGTCTCCACACTCCTCATGTTCTACATAAGTAAGTCTTGTCTTTGTGTACTCAGTTTGCAGAATCAAAAGCCATGGGTTAGATGGCGTATGACCAATGACACTTCTTTGTTCACAGCTTTGCAGTCACAAGTCAACTGTAGGATCTTTGCATAAAGTTTGTGGTTAGGGGCTCCATGCTAGATCTCTGCTTTCTGTCTGTTTCTTTGCAAGTAAAAGTCAAGGCTTTGTTGCCTCTGTTCTTTTTCCTTAAATGCATTTTTGGGGCATATATCTATGAGATAGGGTAGTATTACATAACTCAGTAGGCCTGTAACTCACTATGGAGTGTAGGTTGGCCTGGAAAGTACCTAGAATTCTCCCTCAGTTTCCCAAGTGCCAAGATTCATGTCAGTAGTCTTAAGAGTCTCATTCAACATTAGCTACTTCCTAAAATCCCTATCATGCAATGCAGTGGCATCAGGATCTAGGTCTTAGAACATGAAATGAGGCATAACACAATGAACACAGCTATTGCTCTTTTACTAATTTCAATTGCAAAAATCTACGCAGAAAAAAATTAAAAAAAAATCTAAGAAAAGACAAGGTCAGAATCTTCTCACAGACCAAGATCAAAACTGGTATTTTTTCCACTACCTTTGAGGTATTCTATTTACAATAACACAGACCTCAGAGCTGTAGACTCTGAGAAAATGCAACCTCTTATTCTATCCCTGCTTAATGTAAACTTGTTTGGATAAAATGAGCTAGAGCTTTTGCCAACTTTAAGTGAGATTTATATTGGTCTTCAAATTATCCTTCCTGAGAAATTCTGAACATCTTAAACTCATCATATTTTCCACATTTTAATTTCCTCACTGTGTATCTGAGTGCACTAAAATCTGTTCTTCCAACCTGATGGCTCCTCCTAATGCGTGGCACTATCGTACTAACAGGATGCTCACTACAGTGCAAAGCTCTCTCCATATCTTGCTTTCATTTCCTGTTCTATTTGCTATAAACATAGTTATTTCCATTCTGTTGCTTTCAGTCACATATGGCATTTTGAAACTGTTAAATAAAGAGATTATCAATATTAGATCTACCTCAGCTGTAAAACCTACATTTATAGAGAAATATGATCTATTCAATTTCATTTCTGAAAGCCCAGAATCCTAGTGATGGTCATAAATTCACATGATTACCCAAAGCATTGCATTTTGCATTTGGAACACTATTTAACTAGAGAGAGAAATCAGACATCCATGCAAGCAAGGAAGCAGCTCCCTATTAATGACATATGCACCAAAACTGCAAAATATAAATGATTCTGACTGAGACCATTAATAAAACTTGACACTCAAGCAAAATGACTCCATAGTATCTTCTCTGGGGACAGAGTGCATGAGAAAAATATTCATATTTTGCCAAATTCAACATTTTGCAGGAACTCACTTTCTCCTTTATCAACTTGTCAGAAAAGTGGTAAAACATTTGAAAAATATACGCATGCTATTATTTCTAAAACCACATGCTACACACTAATATTCATTTGAGTACTTCCTAAGAGATCTTCAGTTACATCATTTATTTCAACACAATAGCAGTATGGCTGTAATAGCTACACTGATACACAATCATGGAGTAAAATTTAAGTTTAACCAATACAACTTTTCAATATACAATCTTTTTGTTTGTTTGTTTTTGTTTTTTGAGACAGGGTTTCTCTGTGTAGCCCTGGCTGTCCTGGAACTCACTCTGTAGACCAGGCTGTCCTCAAAATCAGAAATCTGCCTGACTCTGCCTCCCAAGTGCTGGGATTAAAGGCATATGCCGCCACAGCCCAGCTCTCAATATATAATCTTTTTTTTTCATTTTTATGTTTTCATTTATTATTATTTATTTTTAATTCTTTTATTTACATTCCAAATGTTGCCTTCCCAATCCCCCCTCCAAGAGTTCATCACCCTAACCCCTCTCCCCTTTGCCTCTAAGAGGGTGCTACCCCCACCCATCAACTCACCCCCGCCCCACTGCATCCTTCTTCCCTGGGGCACCAAGTCTCTACAGGATTAGGCACATCCTTTCCCACTGAGGCCAGACAAGGCATTCCTCTGGTACATATGTGCCAAGGGTCATGGACCAGCCCATGTATGCTCTTTGGTTGGTGGCTTAGTCTTTGTAAGCTCCCAGGGGTCCACGTTAGTTGATACTCTTGGTCTTCTAATAGTGTTTCCATCCCCTCTAGCTCCTTCAATTTTTCCCCTAATCTTCCATAGGGGTCCCCGGCCTCAGTCCAATGGTGGCTGTAAGTATCTGCATCTGTCTCAGTCAGCTACTGGTAGAGCCTCTCGGAAGAAAGCCATGTTAGGCTTCTGTCTGCAAGCACAACACAGCATCAATAATAGTGACATGGTTTGGTGCCCACCCATGGGATAGATCCCAAGTTGGGCCAGTCACTAGATAGTCTTTCCTTTAGTCTCTGCTCTATTTTTGTACCTGCATTTCTTTTAAACAGGAATAATTCTGGGTCAAAAAATTTGAAGGTAGGTTGGTGATCCCATCCCTCCACTGAGGGTCCTGTCTAACTACTGAAGATTGTCTCTTGTTGTTGTTTTGTTTTTGTCTTTTTGTTGGACCATCTCCCCACTATTGAGCATTTTGGCTGAGGTCATCCTCATTGATTTTTGGGAGCCTTTCACATCCCAGGTCTCTGGGATTTTCTAGTGGTTTTCCCCCACCCTACCCTACCCCTATCCCCTACCTTCCGTGGATTCATGTTTCCACTCATTCTCAGCCCTCTGGGCTTCTTTCTTGTCTCCCCTCATACCTGATCCTGGCCCCCTTTTCCTTCACCCTCCCCTCTCCCACTTAGGTTGTTCCCTCCCTCTGCCTCTCATGATTATTTGTGATTATTTTGATCCCCCTTCAAAGTGGGATTGAAGCATTCTCACTTGGATCTTCCTTCTTGTTAAACTTCTTATGGTATTTATTTTACTTCGTGTCCAGATCACAGGTCATCACTGAGGGAAGTCAGGCCAGTGTCCTGGAGGTTGGAGCTGAAGCAGAGGCCATGGAGTTACATGGGTTATTGCCTTGCTTCCCATGGCTTGCGGTATGCTGTCTTATAATTCAGGACTACCTCAAAACTGCCGCAGGCCGGCCGATCCGGGCCTCCCTCAACCCGCGGGAGAAACGGGGGTCCTAGTCAGGTCGACAAGGCGTAGGCGATGAAATGATGGCAGAGATGACACATAAAGTATAAGATCTGAGTGTATTTCTTAAATATGGCATCAGACTTTTACAATCATTGCAAAAGAGAGAGAAAAATCTGGCAGCTCAGTAGCTGAGGTACATCTGAGGCTACCTGAAATACACTGGGTCTAGAGCAGCAGCCATCTCTTCTGGACTGGCGCTGCATCCCCCGGGCCCAAGCGCTCTGGGGCCCAGGGGACTGCAAACTACATGAATCTAGATCTTAGTCCATCTCAGTCGGTGAGTCAGAGAGCAAGAGCTCTCAATATATAATCTTAATGGCTGTAGGAATATGTGTTCTAGAAAATTCTTTCAATGGAAAAGCAGAAAGGGTGCTTCATCTGTACATGAGTGAAAGACTCTAATTGGGCATTTACTGTTTGCTGTTTTCTAGGAAATCACTTGACCATTGTCTTTAAGTAATAAACTGACTTCTGTGTTTCATCTTGTTCCTGTAGCTCTTCTAAGCACAATACTACAACTCACAATGAAAGGAAAAAGAAGTCACAGAGAGGTTTTTCTCCTGGAATTTGACTAAACTCTCCATGGTTATTCTAATAGATATCCCTTAGGATGTTTGGGGAATAAGACATGAAGACGTTATAATTGAAAACGAAATAGGGAATAATGTCCACCACGGGGGAGATAATTAGAAAAAATCCTGTATTGAACTACTGTTGTGAATGATAATCAAGTAGGGCTCTACCATTTGATTACAAGCCTCATTCAGTACAGACCACATGTGCCTTGGCATGAAGTGATTAAGCAGTAAACACGCTGTGCTGACACTGCAGGGGGGAGACATGCTAGAGACATGAGACTAGTACTGAGCTGTCTATTAGTGTAGCAAGTGAAAGTCTTGAAGAAAGGAAAAGAAAAGTAAACTAAATAGAAATGTACAAGAAACTCAAGAGAAGACACCAGGGTTTCACAGTCATTAGTTGGGGCAAGAAAATAGCCAGCCAGTGTAGACGTAGCCTTCCCATAGCATTAGAAATAATGAATGGAAGTTATAGACTGGATTTTAAGATGAGCATAAGAGACTGTGGTTATTCCCACTGCTAATTGTGTTCGTTTCTATATATGTGTCCACTGAACTAATAAATTAGAATCTTGCTAAGAGTCTTCTCTTTTCGAAAACTACCACTGGTAAATTGTGATTTTTTTTCAAGCCTGTAATGCCTAACAAAGCTAAAGATAAACATCTCGAGTAACAAATGCAATCTTCATTGAAGCTAGGCTTTATATATGAACAAGATATCTCAGAATAAGAGCAAACTTGAATATAGGTAGCTAAACAGTGTAAATCAGATTCAAATTAAACATGTTCACAATGGCATACTTGAATAAGTCAAAAAACTAGTACAAAAGCAGTTCCTGAGTGCACAATTAAATGGTCAGCTTTAACATGTTTTGAGACCCATCCCATGGAGACCTAGAACTTGGTATTTAGCTGAGGGTGGCATCAGTCTCCTGATTTTTGCTTCTAACTCATTTGAATGTTAACTATCTGACTCTTGTGTTAGATTGGAACAAACCTCTTAAGCATTGTTTCTGCTTTTGTCTAATGGATAGTGTCTTTGAATTTACTTGGGAATTTTCACATCTGTGGGTGCTATAGCCCCTAGATGGGGTCTAGAGGACCATGAGAGAGGCTTCCATACTGCCTTAAAAGTATGTGTGCCCAAGTCAGCTAGCATACTGTGAGGCACAAAATAAAGCATCCTAATAAGCTAACGGAACCTCAGAATGGGCAGAGAACAGGGCAGTGGCTGATATCTGTTTCAACTAACCATTGGACTGAGCACAGAGTCCCTAGGGGCGGTCCCCAAGGAGCTGAAGGTCCCATCGGAGGAACAATATGAACTAACCAGTACCCCCAGAGCTCCCAGGGACTAAGCCATCAACCAAAGAGTGTACATGGTGGGACCCATGGCTCCAGCCATATATCTTTACAGAAGTCCCTCCCCTCAGGTGCTGGCAGCCTGGCATCTCCCCACAGTGCCAGAGGGATGGCTGGCAAATCTAGATTTCATATACATTCTCCATCTGTCCAAAGGCTGTATAAAAACACTTGCTGCTGCTCAAAACAGCAGTATAGTAGACCTGTACCTCAATCCTGGCCTCGGGAGTTTCCTGGGCTCCTTTTATTTATTTTTTTATTTTATTTTATTTTATTTTTAGATATTTTTAGATATTTTCTTTGTTTACATTTCAAATGCTATCCCCTTTCCTAGTTTCCCCTGCGAAAATCCCTATCGCATCCTCCTCCCCACTGCTTCTATGAGGATATTCCCCTAACCACTCACCCACTCCTGCTTCCTGGTCCTGGCATTCCCTCACACTGGGGCATAGAGCCTTCACAGGACCAAGGGCATTCCCTCCCACTGATGACTAACATGGCTTTTCTCTGCTACATACACGGCAGGAGCCATATGTCACACCATGTACACTCTTTGGTTGGTAGTTTAGTCCCTGGGAGCTCTGGGGGTACTGGTTAGTTCGTATTGTTCCTCCGATGGGACCTTCAGCTCCTTGGGGACCGCCACTAGGGACCCTGTGCTCAGTCCAATGGTTAGTTGAAACAGATATCAGGTACCAAAGTTAAATCAGGATCAACTAAACAATCTAAATAGTCCCATAACCACTAAAGAAATAGAAGCATTCATGTTTCCTGGGTACTTAACTCAATGTCTTTCACACCCTCCTGTGTGACCCTCCCCCAGCCAGGAGCTGGCTGTCTCAGACCTTGACTTTCCACAAACAACTCGCTCACATAGGATGAGGCTTCCTGACTTAAACAAAGCCCTTTTTGTTCCTGCCACTTCTGTGCCTCGAGGTTCCTGCTAACAGCTATGCTATGCCCTGCAGAATTGCTTTGCCAGACTAAATAGAAATGTCCAAGAAACTCAAGAGAAGACACCAGGTTTTCACAGTCATTAGTTGGGGCAAGAAAATAGCCAGCCAGTGTAGACATAGCCTTCCCAGAGCATTAGAAATAATGAATGGAAGTTATAGACTGGATTTTAAGATGAGCTTTTCATTGTTTTGCTTTTCATTGTGGACTTGATACACTCTAGAAATATCTGGGAAGTGAGTATCAATGAGAGTTTGTCTAGATCAGGTTCCCCTGTATGGTGATTTGAAAGAGATTAGCTTCCATAGCCTCTAATGTTTGAATACTTGGTCTCCAGTTGGTGGAACAATTTATTAAGGATTAGGAGGTGTAGCTTTGTTGGAGCAGGTGTGTCACTGGTGAGTTTCCTGCTTGGAAATCAAGATGTGATCTATCAAGACCAAGCATCGAGATGCTAATTTGGCCATGGGAAGCTGGTGGTCTGAGGGCGGGATTTTGCCTGCCTGCTTGATTTCTCAGTTGGATAATACACTTTGCACTGTGGGCAGAAACCATGCCTCAGTCCCATTTTTTATTTATTCCTCTCACAATCCGATTCCCTTAATTTCTTTTTCTGGAAGAGACCCTTTCCCTGCTTTCAGAAGACCCCATCTGTAAGTAACTGCTGGCGGCTGGAACACTCCTGGATCCCGGTTCCTACACAAAGCATATCATACTAGCAAAAGGATTTTCTAGTGTGAGTTTAAAAGGTTAAAATGTTGTTAAATTCTCATATATGTTGGGAAAGGATTTTTTTTTAATGTTTGTCTACTATATTCCAAAACTTCTCTAATGTTCTGCATGATTTTTATCTAATCACAGGATCACTTATGCTTATGTTCATTTCTAGGTCACAGATCTTTTCAAGATAATGTTTACATGCACTTGGGGAGGAAAGAGTACTCTTTGTGGACACTATTAATTATAAATAAATGCAGTGACAACATAAGGCAACAAACACCCCTGTGAGTGAACTGAAAAGCAAGACTTACAGAACAGCACAAATGTTAACAAAATGAAACTTCCTAAAGCAATATGCCTTACATAGACACTAAAAAGATGGAATTTTGTTCAAAAGATGAGAGCTCAGAGCTTATTGTATTTGAAGAATGACTTACAATATGAAGCCGGGTTTATAGTAGGAAAGTTTAGGACACTACCAAGTTCACTCAAGAAGGAAATGCTACTCTCTTTTTGTACTGTGACTGACAGGCCAAATTACAAATGCCTTACAGAAAGTCTTTCCAGGTGATGAAGAACACCTTTTCTTCTCTGCTGCTAACACTATACTTCCTGAACAGTCCAGCAACAAAGAGTAAAATACAGGATCACTCTTAGAAACTAATATTGCTACCAAATTCTACAGAAATACATGACAATCATCAACCTTTGAAAATATAAATGTGTATAAATAATGTATAAATAAAATGGTTAGCACACTAAGTCTATACAAAAATTTTCTAATATTCTACTTAAGTAGTTATTTAAATCTCATTACAAATAAGAAATAAAGATAGGAGATGTGATAGGGATAATGACAGCAAAACCAACAGACAGATAGACAAATACACATGCAGAGAGCTGATTTATTTTATGGAATAAGTTTCACATGATTATTGAGTCTAAAATTTGCAAGCAATTCAGTATGCTGAAACTGTCAGGAGTTGGTGTTATAAAGGTTCATTTATTCATTTTGATACAATATCATGCTGTCTATATCAAGCTGACTTGTAATTCATGATACTCATGCCTTAGCTCCCTTATTGCTGAAATTCCAAAGTTGTGCCACTAACCCTTGGAGATACTGTGAGTGTTGAGTCTAAACTTAGTCTAGAGCCAGACTTCAACCTTCTTTAGGACAGACATGTCAATATTTTTACTGATGGTTATCAACTCAGTGTACTTATTCAGAGTCTACTAATTTAATTATTAATCACATCTCAATGATGTCCACAACATATATAAACTGTGTTGACCATACAACTAAGAACCACAGTCTACTCAATCCAACATAAGTATAACTGTACCACATGTGATGGTTGCTTTTCATTGTGGACTTGATACACTCTAGAAATACCTAGGAAGTGAGTATCAATGAGAGTTTGTCTATATCAGGTTCCCCTGTATGGTGGTTTGAAAGAGGTTAGCTTCCATAGCCTCTAATGTTTGAATACTTGGTCTCCAGTTGGTAGAACAATTTATTAAGGATTAGGAGGTGTAGCTTTGTTGGAGCAGGTGTGTCACTGGTGACTTTCCTGCTTGGAAATCAAGATGTGATCTCCCAGCTGCTGCTACAATGCCTTCACTACACCATCTTAAACTCTAAAACTCTGAAACGATAATGCTAGGGATACTCTTTTATAAATGGCCTTGACCAGGCTTTTTCATCACAGCAACAAAAAGGTAACTAATTAGCATGTAAGTATATCTGTGGAGTACATAGGAGAGCGTGTGTTCTTGTTAAATGTTGGAGCATCTTTTGGGTATATGCGTAGTAGTGGTATAGTTGGGTCTTCTGGTAGAACTATTTCTAATTTTCTGAGGAATCTGGAGAGAAGAGGGCAATGGAAAAAAAAGGAGGGGTACAGGATCAGGTATTGAAAGGCACAAGAGAGATTCACAAGGCCAGGCAGTGGTGGTGCTTGCCTTTAGTCCCAGCACTTGGGAGGCAGAGGCAGGAGGATCTCTGTGTTGGAAGCCAACCTGGTCTATAGAGTGAGTTCAGGACAGCCAGGGCTATACAGAGGAATCCTGTCTCAAAGAGAGAGAGAGAAGGGGAGAGAGAGAGAGAGAGAGAGAGAGAGAGAGAGAGAGAGGGGGGGGGTCAGGAAATTGAATAGAAAAATGTAACAGTGTGGGATGGGGAACTCGGGGTAACCACTAGAAAGTCCCAGACACTAGGGAAGCAAGAGGCTTCCAGGACCCAACAGCTATGACTTTTGCCAAAATACCCAACAAAGGGGAGATAGCACTTGTAGAGACCACCTCCAGTAGATAGACACAGCTCCCAGTTGAGGGATGGAGTCATCCAGCCATCTCAAAATTTTTAATCCAGAAATGTTGCTGTCCAAAGGAAAGACAGGAACAAAAAGAATAGAACAGAGACTGAAGGAAAGGCCACCCAGAGACGCCCCATCTAGGGATCCATCCTGTCTGTAGACACCAAACCCCCACAGTATTACAGGAGCCTGGCATGCCTGTTTCCTGAGAGATTCTACCATTCCTGACCAATACATATGCAGATACTCACAGTCAATCACTGGACTGAGCCCAAGGACCCCAATGAAATACCTAGGGGGAAGGACTGAAGGAGCTGAAGGGGATTGCAACCCCATAGGAAGAACAATATCAGCTCTGGGACAACCCAGAGCTCCCAGGAACTAAATCACCAACCAGAGAGTATATGTGGAGGGATCCATGGCTCCAGAAACATAGGTAGAGAGGATGGCATTTTCAGAAGTCAATATGAGGGGAGGCTCTTGTTCCTACGGTTGCTTGATGCCCCAGCATATGGGCATGCAAAAGTGGTAAGGTGGATGATAAGTGGGTGGAAGAGCACCCTCACAGAGGCAAAGGGGAAGGAGACAAGGAAGATGGAGAGGTAACTGGGATATCATTTGAAATGTAAATGAATAAAATGATTATTTAAAAAAAGAAAAGCAAAACAAAGAATGAATGCAGCCATACTCTCTAAGAAAATCCTTTTCAAGAAGCAGAAAGTCAAATGTAATAAGATACCCTCACCACACTTAAGTCAATACTACCAAAGCAAGCTTTGTAGGAAGGGACAAGATATCAAGCAGCAAGAGAAGGTTCTCAGACCGACTCATCAAGAGAGAAGGTCACACACATGCATAAATACCATCCTTGGAAAAGAGGACAGCACAATCTCTGGCAGAAGCTTGGTAAAGAGTCAGATGGTGTGTGATGTCATTCAGCACAGGTATACCAGGAGTCTTATTTGAAAAAAAAATAAAACAAGTAAAAATTGATCTCTATGTGGTGACAGAACTTTTCATAATGTACACTTTGCAATTTTACCTAATAAATTTCATACTTGGCTCCACAGAACAGCCTACAAGTAGCTAGCTTAGTAAGACCTCACATATGCAATTACATAAAATGAAAAGGAATATGATACAGCATCAATATACAGCTATTACCAAACAGAATGGTCAGGATTCCTAGATTCTGGATGCTTGCCTGTATCAGTTTCAGAGTTTCAAGTCTTACACTAAGGTCTTGACCTACTTTGAATTGATTTTTGTCCAGACTAAATGATAGTCTAATTTTAATTTTCTACATGTGGATTTCCAATTTTCCTAGCTCTGGGCTCTTTTTCCTTTAAGTTATGATTTTGACATGGTTGCAAAAAATCAGATGATTGTCATTACTTGAATTCATTTCTGCATCCCCTGTTCTATTCTTTACTCTGCATGCCTTTTTTTTCTGTGCCAGAACCACAGGAAAGAAATTATTTTAAAGGATTCTAATAGCCAAGGAAATAATCCCGAAGCTTGACAAATACGGTAGCATACAACTAAAAAGCAAGTAATTAGAGAAAATAAATGTAAAGATTCAGAAAAAAGAATCTGGTGGAAAACAAAAATAAATAGTCAGAAAATAAACACAACATATGGAGGGAAAATCTCAAAGATGTGGGAGGAGAAGAGTGCCTTGGAAGCAAGAGGAAAATAAGCAGGATGTGGAAAATGAAGTGGGAGGGAACTTCACACAGGTGAGAATGGATGAAGTATAGTATGTACATACAGCAGGATGCCACCCGACGGAGCTATACACTGAGCAGAAATGCAGTCTATATTCCACATTACTTCATTTCTGCAAAGTTAGGGAAAAATGAAACCACTATAATAGATCTGAGATTGTCTGGGTCTATATGGTGGTTGAACAATTGGCAAAGCAGTGGATGGAAACGTTACAAGTCAATGGAATAAGATGAGAGTAGGACACTACTCAGTTCTCATTTGTAAAAATATGGAACTTATACATGTATATGTGTCCTACATATTAATATCTCAATGCTGTCTGGTTTGTTCATTTACTAAAGACAAGTTAATAGATTTAAAACTGTAAACTTAAAACTGTTAGTTTATCATAGTTTAAATTCTCTTAGAAGAAAACTATCCATTTAAAGTTAGTGATACACTATAAACTTAACAGGCATGCATGACATTAAATGCAGAATATTATCTTGCATATTCTAAACATTTAAAAATTAACACTGTAAAATAGCTTTTCAAAATATTAGATTATGTTATACAGATGAGTAGACTGAAGTGCTTAGAAGTAATTTTATCAAAATGTAAGTAGCACATAGGAATGCTCTCTGTATTTACACATCAAAGGTGTGCAGCTTTATACGCCAGAGCAAACGGAGCACAGTAGTCAATAATAGGAAAGCTTGCAATAAAATAAGGAAGTTTAAATTAAAATGTGTTGAGAAAAATAAAACAATACTTATAATGGAAAAATAAGGCTACCTTAAACACATAAAAATTACTATCAGAAAATGGTGGAATAATATGCACATACTATATATTTTACATATATATGCATATATAAGTGTGTGTGTATAAACATATATACATATATAGGAAGAAATTCTGTCTACAATTTTTTAATGTTTAACAGCTTTATCAGTTTATAAAATGAATATAATCATTTTCAATCCATTTGACTCTCTGATCCACTCTCACTCCCTTATTTTCATGGCTTCTTTCCATGTGTGAGCCACTGAGTTTAGAGTTTCTTGTCCTGTTGTGTATTTACTAGTCTATTTACTAGTGTAAGGGTAACTTCTCAATAACTATGCAACTGCAGAACCTGACGCCTCTTCTTTAAACAACTAAAAATCCTTCAGGCACGGGAAGGGATTCAGGGAGCCCTCCTGTCCTCAGGATGAACTGTTGAGGGGTACAGTATTTCCAAGGACATGTATAGATACCCACTGTTGCAATGAGTTCCTGACAGCAATGGTCATCTAAGCTATGAAAGGCATCTTTTGATGCACATCAACCCATCGCACATTCCTCTACACTCTACCTTTTCCTAGAGATCCCTGAACCTTGGTGAGGATGATCTAGTCATCTCATGTAGGGTTGAACACTCTACACTTATTCCAGATACTTTAGACAGCTTGGGTTTCTACAGTAACTTCCAGCCTTTATAGAAAGAAACTTCTCTGACAGCCTGTAGGAATAATCAAGAGTGTTTCAAAGGCAATTTGGCAACCAGACCACTTATAACCAAACAAGAACAATTAATTCCCTACCAGGGACTATAAAATCCCCAAGCACAAGTTCTTGATCAGATTTACAGAACCTGGCCTGATTGTCCTCTTTGTAATAGGCCTCCAACCCAATTCCAATGTGTTTGATTACTAGTGTGATAGTTAAGACGATGCCATTATCTCATTGGAAGAAATATCCTCACTGGAAGATCAGTGGGCTCATGATAGCCCACAGGAGTCACAGCTGGATAAGAGTCTTGTTATAAGAATGTTGATGTCTTTTCTCTTCCAGCTACATAGCATTATCCTGACACAATGAAGCTTACAGATAACCTCTAGATTAATTTTTCATATCCCCTTACCAAATTGTGTCCACCTGCAATTTTGATATTATGGCATGAACTTGAAATATAAATCTATAAAATACATCATTTTAATTTACACTGCCAAATGCAGTCCACCTAAAAGAACAAAAAGTCAAAATGGGTGGATTTAAACTAAAATGTCACACAGCAAGACAACATTTTTGATACCAAATGTAATAAAAAGTAAAAATAACAAAATAACTATCAGTATCAATAACTCATCATATTAAAGAAATAGTCTTAACTTTTGTTGCAAACACTATTAAAAGTCACAAAACATCTATAGACTAACGGTAACAAATATCATTCCATATTACATATGTACTCTAAGGAGAAGTCCTGATCAGATCATATTCAACGTATAAAACATTTGAAGAGGCCAAAAAAGAAAGACTAAATTTAAAAGACATTCAACAGAAATACAAACAACAAATGGTAAGAAATTTAAGACAACAAAAGCCAAAGTTAAACTTTCTGAAATTAAAGCTTGTGGATCACATAGTAATAAACTCTAAATATACTTCTTTGAAGAAGCAAGAAATAAAATGCAAATGGGCAATTAAATCAATTTACAATTGATAGAAAGTGTGCAGTAAGGGGTGCTATTTGAAAGTCACATAGAAGACAATGCTCAATGTGCTACATTAGTACTCTGAAAAGCAACTTGAAACCTAGATACCAAGGCACAAGAATTGCCTAAAACTGGTCTTGCCAACAAGGAAGTCAGAAAGGGACAATTACCATAAAATAATAATTTCCATTATAATAGCCAATTATTAATCTTCAAAAATAGCACAAGATGAAAGGGCACTGGAGGAGAATTCCATAAATATCTAACAACCAGGCTACTTCAACAAGGCGAAACATCCTCAGGCATAAATACAAGCATGCTTAGAATGAATCTGACTTAGATACCAAAGCCTGGTTAGGACTCCTGAAGAACCTGGCACAGAACCCTCTCATTTATGAATATTCATATAAAAGTCCCAATTAAAAGATCAGAAAGCAGAGTAAGACCAGAAGATCACTTCACCGCTCTCTTTGATTACAAGATGTATAGCTTAACGTTAGAAAATCTATTAATATAACTAATATAAAAAAAAAA
>JADRCC010160530.1:0-10058 GCA_019843855.1 Hylomyscus alleni | reverse complement strand
TTTTTTTTTTTTTTTTGTCGATATAGAAAGGAATGGACATGCAGTGTGGGAAAGTTTTTATCTTTAAATTGATAGGTGACTGCTGGGTGGTGGCACATGCCTTTAATCCCAGCACTTGGGAGGCTGAGGCAGGCGGATTTCTGAGTTCCAGGCCAGCCTGGTGTACAGAGTGAGTTCCAGGACAGCCAGGGCTCTATAGAGAAACCAAAAAAAGAAAATGATAGGTGACCATACTGTGGGCTGGGAATGGCTCACATACATTAAAGATTTGATATTGTAGACTAAGAAAGCCAGGATGAGATTTTTATAGCAACAGAGATTAAATATAAGACTCAAGTTTTTGCAGTAAAGCATTCTATAAATGATTAATTTCTTTCCTGTGTGTTCGCTGTTTGCTGTGATGACTTCCCCCTCTTATATTTAATAAAGACGAGCAAGATAAAAAGGTGGAAATGCTGACAGCACCTTCAAAAAAGCAAGACACTAAACAAGAAAGTGGACTAGGAAAGAAGAAGGGCTTGTCAAAGAAGCAAAAGACAGAAAATGGTGAGATGTGTGCATGTGTTTTATGAATGCTGAGTATAGAGCGGTGTGGGCAGCAGCTCTGGAGACCTCACGTGCTCTTTAATTTCCACCTCTGTGCACTGTGACCACTGGGATGCTAATTCAAGTCTAAAATGCTCTGAAACCTTAAATCTGTAATTTTAAAAGGGTAGAATATTTATAAATATTCATAGGTTTGAAAATAATAAGTTTGTACAAGCTAGAATAAAAGTATTCCCCAATAATTTACACTTATATTTTTCAAAATAATCGTTTTTTTTATTATAGTTACTAACCTATTAATTGGCCACACTAATAATTTTTTTAAAGGTTGTTTATAGGCTGTCTACTAACTCATCATGGAGTTGAGGATGACTTTGAACTTCTGCTTTTCCTGCTTCCAGCTTGATGTGAATCACCAAGCCTGGTTGGCTAGTGTGCTAGATGAGTACTCCACCCATTGAGCTACATTGCCAGCTCCAGGAAAGGGCTTTAGTGTGACATGCTCACTGTGAAGTTCCACATATATTTATATGTAAATGTCTATATATCTCTGTCCCTTTGATCATATATATCTATCCCTTCCATCCTTATCTTAATGTCTCTCCTTATTCCCTTGTTCTCTTTCCTCTTCCTTTATAGTTGTGCTTCTACTTTCAAGTTAGTTTTTAAGATTTTAAAAATGAGAGAATATATGTAATATTCATGCTTTTAAAATATCAGTTGTAAATAACTCACATATGTTAAATCCGCATTACCCTGCATTTCTTATTCTTTCCTATATAACATTTGCATGTGTTGATGGCAGGCATCCAGTTAAAAGTGACAAAACAGTCTGATATATTTCAGAATTTACTGGGAAAGCTTGACTACAAGTTGATGGAGATTAAATAACAGTGCTTTCACAAGCAGTGCTGGGCTGTCATATTACCAATTGGCTAGAACACTAAGCTTGGAAAGAGAAATGATGAAATTTGATTTCCATTAAAATTATGGTGTATCAGACAAGTTATGAGATAGTATTACCTGCATATATTTGATTCAGTTAAACTTCGTCATAGACATAGGAACTAGTAACACAAAACTCCTTTATGGAGAAGGCTGTGTAAGGTCAAACCCAGGGCCTTATATGTCGATGCTAGGTTAATGGCTTACTACTGGGATGCATCCTCATGCCCAAAAGTTTGGTTGTAAAGAAATGTAGTGAGATATTCATCTCAGTATAGAGTATAGATATCTGTTATCTCTAAACAACACATTTTTGTTCATTTTCTTAGTAGAATTTCTCACATTGGAAGACAACACAAAATTGGGAGTAAAATCTGTAGGCTTCCCTCTATTTCTTTTCCTTTCTTGAGGACAAGGACTGTGTAACTTTGGTTTTCCTAAAACTCACTATTTAAACCAGGCTGGCTTTAAACTCAGAGATCCTTCTGTCTGGGCCTCTGGAGGGCTGGGATTAATGGCATGTGCCACCGTATCTAGCCCTTCCTGTGAACTTGAGAAGCTAGTAAGGTGTGCTGTGGAAATTAAAGGCATGCCTATTGGAATGAGAAACTATTGCAAGCAAAAATGACTAAATTTGTACCTATCATAGGAAAGAAACTGAATTTAAAATGATCATGTGTGGACTGGAAAGTGTACAGAAAGCTAGGGTTTAATCCTCAGCACTGAAACATGGTGGTGGTGCCTGGGCAATCAGAAGTTTAGAGTCATCTTGGGTTGTTTATGAGTTCAGTGCCACTTATGAGGTAATTCAGTATCATGATAAATAAAAATGGACTTCCTAAGAGACTAATGCAATGAAATAAGTTATCTCCTGTTCAGACAGAGACATGGCTTGGTGTTGTAGCACATCTATAACTTCATCTTTCAGAAGACTGAGGCATGATGATTCTGTATTCAGGATTATCCTGGGATGCATAGTGACATTTCATCTCAGAAAGATTAAATATTAGATTAAATATTAGATTAAAGATTAGATAGCTAAAGGATAGACTGAAAAAGTTTTCAGCACTATTAAAAGAAGATATACTACCCATTTAAGATGACTTGAATGATTTCAGAATATTAAACTGATACTTTAGAAATGTTAAATGTGAACTGGATATTTGAAACTAAATTGAGCTAATAAAAGATTTTAGGATCACTGCATTTATAATTAAATTTAAGTGTGCCTGTATATTGTTTAGTTACTTAGTTTTAACAATTTAGTAATTAGGATGTTCTTCCTTAAGTTGCAGTCTCGGTGGATGAGCCCCTTATTCCTTATATTTCTATGATGGATAATGCTAACTCAAATCTCGTGATGGATAAGAGAGAAATTATTGATATGATTAAACCCGATCATGTAGAAGGAATTCAGAAATCTGGAACAAAAAAGCTGAAGATTGAAACTGACAAAGGTAGTATGCAAAATGTTGTGGCTGTTGTGTTATAAAACTATGGCTTCGAGTCGCGGCCTGGGGCACATTTTCTCCTAAGTTCAATGTGTTGAAAAAGATTAAACCAGCATCCTTGAGATAAAAGACTTACTGTAGTCCTCTATTTTAGGGCTTTTTAACTTTTAAACACTTGACCATCTTTTGCTTGAGAAATTTTTATGTAATCCTAGGTATATAAAATTGGTATGACAAGAAAATATTTATTGTTAATAAATCAGAGGAATTTGTTTCAAAAAATTTCTTGGTATACCTATCATTTTACCATTTGTTAAAGTTATATGGAAATTTATATTCTAATGAAGTGGATGGGCTTGTTTGTTTTTTAAACTTTTTTATGATGTATTTGTTTTTAATTTTATGTGCTTTGATATTTTGCCTACCTGTGTGTCTGGGTGAGGGTTTCGGATCCAGTGGAGTTACAGACAGTTGTGAAGTGCTTTGTTTTTGCTGGGGCCTGGACCCTGATCCTCTAGAAGAGGAGCCAGTGCTCTTAATTGCTGAACCATCTCTCCAGCCCAGACTTGTTTGTTTTTACATAAAGAATGAAATGTTAAGTATTTGGTATTGCAGAACATCTGTATCTTTTTCTGAGTTGGTTGATATTTTTTTGCTTTTTAAAATCTATGCTGAAAAGTGTTGTTTTGTATAAATAGGTAGTATAAAATGATAGAAGTACTATTGAGGGTCATTTCAGAAATGATTGAAAATTCTATCATAATCTGAAACCAAAATTCATTTAACATTAAAAAAACAAAACCAAAAAAATCCCGAAACCTAAAGTAGACAACTGAAACAGCATTTAAAAAAAATCAGACATGTCTCGAGATATGCTGTCTGCTGGAGAATGACTATAGGAAAGTACCATTCATCATTTTCTGTAAGAGCAGCAGAGTTTATATGTATATTACAGTTTGTTTCAGACTCTGTACTTCTTTTTTTTTCTTTTGTTAGTTGGACACAGTTATCATTATTTACTTAGGAAGAAGGACCATCAGTTGAGAAAACGCATCCTCCATCAGATTGTCCTGTGTGTAGGGAGTCCATGGAGTGTCTTTTTGGTAGATGTAGGCAGGCCCAGCCTTCTGTGGGCAGTGACACCCTGAGCAGATAAGACTGAACTGTTTAAGAAAGCAGGCTGAACAAACTGTAGGGAAAAAGCCAGTAAACAACTTTTCTCCTGACTTCCTTCAGTGATAGACTGTGATGTAGACGTTTGTAAATGCCAGAAGAAGGTACGCAATCTCCAGTAACTGGAGTTACAGATGACTTGAGCCTGCATGTGGGTGCTGGAAATTGAACCTTGGTTCTTTGGAAGAGTAGCTGGTGCTTTTAACTCAGTTTTCATATGAAAACTGAGTTAAAGGAGGCTATAGAGATGATGCGTTTTTTAAGAGCACTGGCTGCTCTTTAGAGGACCCAGGTTCAATTCCCAGCACCCACATGGCAGCTCACACCTGTCTATAATTCTTGTTCCAAGGCTTCTGCTACCCTCACACCGATGTACATGCAGGCAAAACACTAATGAACATAAAATAAAGTATATTAGAGAACCGAGTAGAAAAGGCAGTTTTCATTTACCCCCTCATTCCACATATACCCAGGATTATCTTTTAAAACGTAGCCCGCAAAACAGGCTGAGGCTGGCTGCTTTGGGTCTGGGGAAAAGTTCCTTGAAGAAAGGGAGTTTCTCTAGGAGCCCTAGAGGATTAGACGTGAGGCTAAGAGATGTTTTATGTATACAGTGTTGTTTTTTTTTCTTTTCAAGACAGGGTTTCTCTGTGTAGCCCTGACTGTCCTGGAACTTACTCTGTAGACTAGGCTGGCCTTGAACTCAGAAATCCGCCTGCCTCTGCGTCCCAAGTGCTGGAATTAAAGGCATATGCCACCACCGCCTGGCCCATACAGTGTTTTAGTGTCAGAACTGCTTTATATTTGATCTTTTTAGAAGCAGATTGCATTGCTATAATTATCTTAGACTCACTCTCATCTGTGGAGGTTGGTTTACTCAGGCAGGATTGTGACTATACCTGCTGTCCATCTACTACCATCTACTACATGCTTACATGGGTTTAAGAGTGAGGGCAGGACTAGTGAGATGCATACCTTAGGAGGTAAAGGCACTTGATGCCAAGCCGGGCCACCTGAGTTCAAGCCTCGGGACTCATGGCAGGAGCCAACCATCTCAGACAAATTGTCTGATATGTGTGCTCCGCTCCCAGACAAACAAACAAACAAACAAATGGAATAAAACGTAAGAGCATATTGGTAGTTTAGTATCCTGCAGTCTGGGAAAACTTTTAGCTAATGTAATTTTTCCATGGTACAGATGATAAGCATTATTTTTTTTCCTTTTGACTAAAGTAGCTGTTGTTATTTGACCTAATGTCTGTTTTCTTATGGTTATTGACTTTATGAGTCAGGGATTTTTTTTTATGTTTACACTCGTTCAAATTATTGTTTGTATCTCTAATGCTAACTTTGCCCTCCTTTTTATAATTAAGAAAATGCTGAAGTGAAATTTAAAGATTTCCTTCTGTCCTTGAAGACTATGATGTTTTCTGAAGATGAGGCTCTTTGTGTTGTAGACCTGCTAAAGGAAAAGTCTGGAGTGATAAAAGATGCTTTAAAGAAGGTAAGCAGTTTGATCTGCACAGTTATGAACAGTTTCTAAAAGTTTACCAGGTGAGGCATGATGTAATAGTTTATATTCCTGTTTGTTTATTTATTTTATTATTTTATGTATATGAGTACTCTGTAGCTATACAGATAGATAGTTGTTAGGAATTGAATTTATGACCTCTGCTCACTCTGGCCCAAAGATTTATTTATTATTATATATAAATACAGTGTTGCTGACATAAGAGGTTGTCAGATCTCATTATGGTTGGTTGTGAGCACCATGTGGTTATTGGGATTTGAACTCAGGACCTTTGGAAGAACAGTCAGTACTCTTACCTGCTGAGCTTTTTCTCCAGCCCCTAGCTAGAAGTCTTGATGAAGTAATTTCTAGATACAAAACAGATAGTAAATACTTTGTAATTGAAGACTGTACATTGGAAAGACTGGAACCTTTTGTTCAGGTTAGAATTTCTCTCTGTGTGTAATGTTTCTTTGCAAGACTACTTTAGTCCGTAAAGTTCTTGATAAACAAACCTGAGAGTCTGAGTTTGATCCTAGAACCGGCCACTAGGTATTTGGTTTGCCACCATCATTTAATGGTTAGTACTCTTGTTTCTGATCTCCAGGGACTCACGTAAAACACTCGGTGTGGTGGTATGTGCCTGTAGTCTCAGTGCGGGGAGATGGAGGCAGGAAGAGCCCTGGGGAAGATTTGTGGTGCTCACTAATTTGCTAGCTAGCCAGCCCCACTGAATTAGTGAGCCCTAGAGAAACTCTACCTAAAACAAAAACAAAAACAAAAACAAAAAAAGCAAAACAAACCATGGTTGCTGGCTATCCTGAGAAATAATATCTTAGGTTGACCACCCCCGACCCCACCCTTACCACTCTTTATGGATAACTCCCCTCCCCCATGTCTGACAAAAATTAAAGAAAGAAAGAAACAAACAAACAAAAACCACCCAAACCTCAAAAACAACAAAAACAAAAACCTGTAAAATAAATAACCTCAAAACAAATCCCTGTGTACCTCACGTTTTTATGGCTCATGTTCACTATGTATAGTGTTGCATATCCTTTGTCATATAGAAAAGTGCCAATGGTAAGGGTTAGTGTGTATAACGGTGACCCGGAATCTGGTATTCAGTGTTAGATGGCTGACTTAATTTTCTTTGTTTTCAATCCTGGTGCACACACACACACGTTGAAGACCACTCTAGCCTGTGTTATCATCACCTAGCACCCACAGTAGTCTGGTTTGGATTTTCCTTAGGCCACTCCTCTGCTTTCTGTGTGCCTGTGAGGTGATTGTCAAGACGTAGGTCAGCTTATCACTCACTGTTAGAGCCTGTTAGTGCTTTTCTCTGCATGTAGGATAGTACACCTTTCATTATTTTTTTTCCTTGTAGCTGTGTTTAGTGACATTCCTTTAAATCTTCACTGCATTTTACTAGAACTAGTTCTTTTCTGGTTCTTCTATCACAAGTCTCTTCTTTCTCCTCCTTGCCAGTGTCACTTTTTCAAGTGTGCCTTACTTGATAACTAGTTATTTTAGAGCTGTTTTGTCAGAAACTGGGGCTTTTTCTTGTCAAAGCACTCAAAGCCCGTCCGTACTTCTGAGTATGTCAGCAGTACACTCAGAAAGTCTGACATTTTATATTGCAGTATGTTAGCTGGATTGTGGTTTTAAGAGTGAAATTTTTTAACGCAGTCAGCAGATATAGGTGACTTTAAATAGAACTCAGATTGCTCTATTGCAATGAACCTTCTTGGTGGTTTTTTTTTGTTTGTTTTGTTTCTTTATTTTGGTTTTTCGAGACAGGGTTTCTCTGTGTAGCCCTGGCTGTCCTGGAACTCACTCTGTAGACCAGGCTGGCCTCGAACTCAGAAATCCGCCTGCCTCTGCCTTCCAAGTGCTAGGATTAAAGACATGCACCATCACGGCCCAGCGGATAGCTTGGTGTTCTTGACTGAACTTTGTTCTTTGGTTCACTTTAGTATAGATATGTGAAATATTCTGAAGAATTTTTAGTTACTTGTGGAGTTTTGGGAAAGTTTGTAGCACATGAATGGTTTGAGGTAATATTATACCTAGCTGTTATTGTCCTTATAATTATAAACAACTGTTTTAAGTGTCTATGTGCTTGTTACGGATGCTGCTGCTGACTTATGGAGATAGTTATGTTATGGATGGAGGCACTTTGGAAGCCTTGACAATTGACAGGAAGTCAGAATTCCTTTGCTTTTTAGTTAAGGTGGGCCTAGGAAGAAGTTAAGTAGTTTATAAGGATAACATTTGATTTAGGGCTGGTAAAACTCCAAAAGGAAATAAAAGTAACATTGTCTAATGATCTAATGATGTAAACAAGCAGAAAAGGACATACTGACATTAAGTAAATAAGTAAAATTAATGCTTTCTCCGCTTAGACATTCTATGTTTTTAAAAGACTAAGATGTAAAAAGTAATGAATATAGGCGAAAGAGAGCTAACCTTTGCCTGACACAGTGATTTCAGGTCATTCAGGGACACTATTGAAAACCACAGAGGTGTGCTGAGCGCACGCTATAGTAGAACTACAGTGTGCTGGAGTTCAGCCATCCTGACCACGCCCCTCAGGCCTGCTAGTGCAGGCAGTGGGAGAAAGCCACGCATAAACACTGTGTATGTTGTGAGAGCAGTTTGATAAAACTGTATGGCAAGAGTGTGAATTTCAGGCTTTGTTTATGTGGAGAATAGTAAACAAATAATTGAAGGAAAGGGAGTAGTGTTAAACCTCACTAAACTATTATTCAAGGCCAAAGTCAACAAGTCAGGATTTTAATCTGACAAAACCTTAGAAGTAGAGTCTTCATGTAAACTTCTTGAAAGCTCAAACTTGTGGTCAACAAGTTTAAAGAAGAATGGTGGCACAGCCAAAGCCTGTGCCACTGTGTACCCACAGAGCCTACACTAAATGGGAGGCAGGCAGGAGTTACAGGGAATATACGGCACATTGAAGGGGAAGGGAACTGCTCTGATGTGTCGAGTATGGAGCTTCCCTCTTTGGTCAGGTCTCCTTCCTTGCACAGTCTTAGTGCGGGGTGGGGAATGGTGAATTTGCCCAATGTCGTTTTTTTGGGGCTATTCAGGCAGTGAGGCCTTTGTTCCGTTTGGGCCTCCAATATTGTCCCTCACCCAACCCCTGCTAGCTGCGTTCTTAGTATAGTAAAACTGTTGCAATTTCTTCATTTTCTTCATTTTCGTTCAGTTTCTTCCTATAGCTTTTGACTGTCTTCCAAGAAAATTCTTGCCTGAAACTGAATTTGTTTCTCAAGTCAAATAGGACATTGTGGGTTTTTTTGTTTTTGTTTTTTGTTTTTTTCACTTGGGAATGGTGCTTGTTGACCTCAGAGAACTGGCACTGGTAGCATCTTAGTTTGCCGTGACAGACTTGCTGAGCACCATGTTGGAGTGTCACTTGTCTGTTGGTCTTCCCTGTACTGTGTTTTGAAATTACACATGGCTGCTTCTTGGTTAGTGGTCATGTGACTTCATAGTCTCTTAATCCTTTGGAAAGCAAGGAGGGAAGTTACTTGTTCTGACTTTTGGGCGTATACTTCTTTGTTAAAGTATGCTGCTTTGTACCCTACTAATTTGAGAATATTTACTGTCAGAGTGACTTATCTGATTTTGACTTGTGTGTGGCAGTCATTTTATTTTAGAGGTACGTCCCTTTGACCCATGGCCTCTTTAGAGTAGCTGTTTCATGCTCACAGTTTCATTGGGTCATTTTAACTTACTCATCCTGTCCTGATTTCTCAATTACAGTCCAATAAAGGAGAATTGAGTGGTCTTCTGCATCAGCTTCAGGAGAAGGAGAGGCTGCTCACAGCCATGAAGGAAGATGCTGCTGCCACAAAGGAGCGCTGTAAGCAGTTGACTCAGGTGAAGAAGACATTCTTAGGTTCAGGGATGTGTTTCCTGAGTTGGAAGCAGTGAGTCAGTGAAAAGCACCATTTGCCTTAGTGCCTTAATTTAATTTTTATGTAAGATCTTTATATAGAATAAATTTATATGCAATAAGAATAGTTTTATTTAGGATTTTCATATGGAAGACTTGTCATTTATTTTTTGGTATGTAGTCATTTATGATATAACACATAGAATAAAAATATTTATCAGTCTAACCAGAATAGCAAAACCATCGTGCTCAGAACACAAGAATTTGTTTTAAATGGATGTGACATGGTTTTGTTCTTCTTTTTTTTTTTTGATGTTTTAATTTGTTTTTTTTTTATTTTAAATAATATTTAATGAACAATCAAAAACAACAAGAACAAACCCCTGTTGCCTCCCCCCTCCCCATGCCTGCCACCCCACCCTCTCCCACTTATCAGCCCTGTCATTCTCCTACACTGGGGCACAGAACCTTCATATGGCCAAGGGCCTCTCCTCCCCTTGATGACCAACTC
>JADRCC010160524.1:0-11289 GCA_019843855.1 Hylomyscus alleni | reverse complement strand
ACACACACACACACACACACACACACACACACACAAGTAAAGACTGGGGTTAAAGGACAATGACAAAATGGACTCATAAAGAACCTAGTTTCACCACAGCTCAGTAGGCATGATTGCTGCTGTCTGTGCCAAAGATTCATTTTGTTTTCATTCTTCCTTCCTTTGCCAATGGGAAAACATCAGGACTGCCACTGTCATTTCAGTCATCCTTATCATAAATGATCACTCTGTGTGGCTTTTGTTAATTATTGCAACCCTGTCTTTCTATATTAGATTAATAGTGGCCAATTATGTATTCTCTCCCCTGCACTGCTATTGTGTACACATTTTCTAATTCTCTTCATTACACCAGTGAGGATCTATAATTATAGTTGCAAGTTATTCATTTATCTTTTCAAGGACAGTGAGCAATGTGATGTTGTAAAGGCCTGAGCTGTGTATATTTGCATGTATTAAAAAAAAAGAAAAAGAATAAGAAAGAGAGATGGAGGTAATGAGTCAAAAAAACAGTTATAAATATATTGAAAGTGTGATCTGAAGTTCCAGATCCAGTTTAGTTATTACATACATATCATTTTATTGAATAAATAAAAAAAACATGATTTCAGAAAACCCAATACTATTCCAAAGTGTTAAACTAACCAGGGAAGTAAATATATTCTACTCTTTATGTATCCTTCCCAATATGTTTCTGGATTGAAATTCTTTATTTTACATGACTATTTCAATAGTGAATGTATTTGAAACTGAACAAAATGATCAAATGACAAAGTTATGAAAAGGTCAAATGAAATTTGCAGCATTGTATAAAACAATATTACTTACTGAGATATTGAAGAGTGACTAAACCATGATGATAGGTGTCCTTTTGGGCAAAGAGTCCAGTTACCCTTAAGAGGAACCATAAACAGAAGTCATGAGTTGGGAGGTTTGCTGTTAAGCTTCTCTCAGATTAACATAAATTCTAGGACACAAACTAATATTCTTGTAGCAGAAAATGGTTTTCTTAATATTTGCTTTCCTTCTGTAAAGCAATTAAAATGTTTTCAAAGTAAACTATGTGCACACATGCATAAACTAAGCTTGTACATGAGGATGTAACTTTTTTCTTTTTCTTTCTTTTTTTTGAAAAGTAAGGCAATGAGCCACCACCACCCAATTCTAATTGGCTAAGTGGTTGATTGTGACTCTGCAGTGAGAGTTCTTTTATTGTATTGAGCAGGAAATTATGAATAATTCTTAACACAGTGTTTTTATCTGTGAATTTCTCCTTTTCATTCCAAACTTATGAAGCTTTACAGTGTTCCATAGGTAGAAAGTACCACAGAAATTCCTGTGTCAACATTTGTATATCTGTTAGCATCTATCATGAGTGATTGTTTATGTATAACTGGTTCTAAATTTAGACACTGTGAGAGACTAGAGATATATTGCAGTAATTTACATCCTTGTTTTATAGTGTAAGGAGTGATCATAGTTATTGTTTAACACATGTCTTTGGGATATAAGCATAATGCATATATTGATGAAGTCAGTTAGGGTGTATTTTTAAGCATCTATTACCGCCTAATACACATGTATATATAATTAAAATGCTTATAATTTCTTTGTATATTAACATAGATATGTGTGTAAAAACATGCTTAATACCTAAAAATGCATTTTATAATGAGCCTCTTATGAGGCTGTATCTGCTCTTGATGGTACCAAGAACTATTCCCTTTTAAGGGAAAAAGTAATAAAAGTTTATTTTAAATTAAATAATATTAATAACATTACATTTCTAAAAACACATTTAAAATTTATGAGTGATTCTTCTGGATCTTATTTAACACCACAGCTTCCTCATAAGCCTTTATTTGCAAGGGAAATCCGTTGTACAAAGAGTGCTAGCAAGTTTGTGCTTGAAAACTTTTCCTCACAGTCACTACATGCTATCACCGTCATCGTATTCTAGTATTTGAATAGTCACATGTCACTGTTGTATACATATTGCATGAAGGTCTGGACATCAGAGGTTGGTATAGAAAAGTTACCTTTGATCATTTTGATCACAGGTTACATAGGTGTTCTAGTTTCATTTCTTCTGCTGTGATGAAAGTACCCTGCCAGAAAGCAACAGCAGAGTGAAGAGATTTACTGGACTTATAATTCCAGGTTGTAGTCCATTTCTACAGGGAAATCAATGCAAGAAAGAACATAAAGCATGTGTTTTAAATTTGGGTAGGGTTCTCTCTCATTCAAGCTCTCTGGTTTTCAAAAACCTGTTGGTGTACTTACATTTGTGTGTCTGTGTTTGTGTATGTGTATGTATCTGTGTCTACATGTATGTATTTGTGCCTACATGTGAAGGTTCCAGAAAAAAGCCTAGAATGAAGTTAAATGTGCTTTTGAGCTGCCAGACATGCTGGGAAACAAGCGCAATCATTCTGCAAGAAGCAACAATGCGTACTCTTAACTGCTGAGCCATTACTACAGGCACAGGAAGTATTTTAAAAATTCTATCTCAGGGTTGCTTTGATTTGCATTTCCATGATGACTAAGGATGTTGAACATTTCTTTAGGTGCTTCTCAGCCAATCGATACTCCTCAGTTGAGAATTCTTTATTTAACTCTGTACCCCATTTTTAACAGGGCTCTTTGATTCTCTGGAGTCTAACTTCTTGAGTTCTTTGAATATATTGGATATAAGCCCTCTATCAGATGCAGGATTGGTATAGACCTTTTCTCAATCTGTCGGAGTTTTTTCTACTGACAGTGTCCTTTCCCTTATAGAAGCTTTGCACTTCTATGAGGTCCCATTTGTCTATTGTTGATCTTAGTGCATAAGCCATTGGTGTTCTGTTTAGGAAAATTTGTCCCGTACCCATGTGTTTGAGGCTATTCTCCGCTTTTCTATTAGATTCAGTGTGTCTTATTTTATGTAGAGGTCCTTGATCAACTTGGACTTGAGCAGAAGATATCCTTGTTGGGCATCAAAGGGAAGAGAGACCCTTGGTCCTGTGAAGGCTCAATGCTCTAGTGTAGCGGAATGCCAGAGCAGGGAGGGAGGGGTGGGTATGTGGGTGGGGGAACACCCTCACAGAAGCAGATGGAGGGGGGATGGGAGAGAGGGGTTTTCTATGGGAAAACCGGGAAAGGGGATAGTATTTGAAGTGTAAATAGAGAAAATATTCAATAAAAATTCTATCTATACATTTCTATATTGTAAAATTCTAGAAGTAGTTCTTCCAAATAAATCGACTGACTATTTTAACTGCTTGGGGATTATTGAACACATGACTATTTTTAATGAAGTGTTTTGGATTTGAAAAAAAATCTAGAGATTGATTCTGTTGTAATATTCAGGGCTAGATATGTCTAGGACACAGCAGAGTAATATTTATAGGAATAGCTGGATAAAAAGGACAATCTAAACAGTATGATGGTATCTGCTATAGCCTCGATGGAAGTGACAGACTGTGACATAAAGAACATAATGTATTTTGTTTTGGAGGGTGTTGAGCTCCTAGCTTAAGTCAAACTTCAAGTTTATGGCTCTCTTTAATGTTAGGTTGACATGATAATCTTAGAGACTGTTTGTTCTTTGTCTACTCCAGATGTAAATCACAGCTTGAATCGGAATGATGCAGCGACACACACCTAAGGAAAATCCATAATGAAACACATTGTTTTAAAACTGGCCATACATCTTCAAGAGCTTCTGAGACTCCATTGGCTTTTCTTCATATAAATTTAGGTGAATCCAATACCTTAGAGAAAGGAAAAATAGGCAGCAAAATGACAAATGTGCATGTATAAATGAAATTGATAGTGGCTGATCACAAATGGGTTAGCACTAATGAAACAGATATTAAACGCATAAATATTATCTGATTACATGCTGCTATTTTAAAGACAGAAGTTAAATAAAACCAGGGGCAGTATTAAAGAAATCTAAACTATGGTCTTAAATATGGTACTTATCCTTAATTAGTTTAAAGAGAATTGATTAATTTTTCTTTGCTTCATGTTTCCTAGCTGATTAAATATAAAATTACTTCAGAATATATCCCTCATGTACAAGTGTCTACTAACTATATACAGAGTATTTGACAAACTATCAAAACAATTCTATTCAAGACAAGTTTAATGAACTAATGATTTTTTTAGACTACATAAAAAAGGATTCAAAAATAGATGCATCAAGACAGAGTCCAATGATACATTGTGACAATACACGATGAAAATATCCTGTACACTTTAAGAGACTGGAAGTTTGGTTGGCTCTCACATCTAGAGTTAATACCAGAACTTGAGATTACTTAAGATTTATGACTGCTGTCATATTATGAACTCAGTCTGCTTTTTTAACTTGTCCATTTGCTTAAGACACAATATAACACCCACACTTACTTGTCCTATATTTCTTTTGCTGGGGGAGGGGAGTATTTTTATTTTTTATTAGATATTTCCTTTATTTATGTTTCATATGTTATCCCAATTCCTGGTTTACCCTCTGAAACCCCCTATTCCGACCCCTTCCCCCTGCTCACTAACCCACTCACTCCTGCTTCTCTGTCCTGATATTCCCCTACCTTGGGACTTTGAGCCTTCACAGGACCAAGGGCCTCTCCTCCCATTGATGTCCAACAAGGCTATCCTCTGCTACATATGCAGCTGTAGCTATAGGTCCCACTATGTGTACTCTTGTTCGTGGTTTAGTCCCTGGGATCTCTGGAGGGTACTGGTTGGTTCATATTGTTGTTCCTTCTATGGGGCTATAAACCTCTCCAGCTCCTTCAGTCCTTCCTCTAGCTCCTCCACAGGGGATCCTGTGCTCAGTCCAGTGGTTGGCTATGAGCATCTACCTCTGCATTTGTCAGGCTCTGGTAGATCCTCTCAGGAGAAAGCTATATCAGGCTCTTATATTTCTAATGTAAACAACTTTTACACACTAAGCTAATGCATAACTGACCTTAAACTATGTACTTTTTCCATGTCCCCCAGGGAAGAGTATGCATGTTTGTATGCAGGTTATGGTAATCATTTGCTTAAGACACAAACCATAGGCTGAAAGTAGCCTTATAAAATGAATAGCTGACGTAACCATCGAATGCAACAAATGAATATTGCTTAGTAAACATTAAAGTGTGTAACAGTGTTTGTTATATGGTTCAGTTAGAGTCAGGAGTCAGGAACTTTTTCCCTTATAACACCCTGTAAGATATGTTATCCTCCATTGCTTCCCCATGTGATACCATGTGATACCCCATGTGATTCCCCAGTGTTGTGCTGTTCAACAAAAAGAGAGAATGATACCCTCCAGTAGGGACAGATCACCCAGACACAACAGACAGATAGAATCAGACAGACACCTTTACAAACAGCTTTCAGGAAGGCACAGATTCAGACTCACACAACAGATAGGTAGGCAAGACAGAGAGGGAAGCAGAGAATCCAACCTGGAGTAGCTCTAGGTCGAATGACGCCAAGGAGAGACCTCCTATTTTTTTTCCCTAATGTGACAGCAACTTGCTATTAGTGACTTCAAGTTTACTATTAGTGCTGTCAAACTGATGGAACCCAAAACATTGCATCCCTGAAATCCTTTAAATAGATTACAGCCAGTTCAAAAGTTTCTTTGCTCCAGCAACTGTTTACTCCAATTATTAACTTGGGAAAGGCATCTTGTGAATTTTGTGCCTTTCTGCAGTTCCTGTGTGCAGTAACTTGCTATAAAATGTTAGTCTCATAAGCCTACCTCATTCACTGAGGGAATATTTTAATTTGGAGAAAATTTCTGCACAATAATAACATGGATTTCTTAACATGTGCTTTCCTCAGATACTGCTTTATGAATTAAAAATATGTAATAATCATAGAAAAATTTTATTTATAATACTCAAAATAATAATTTATAGCAGATAATTCTCAAATGCTTTACCCATTTGTCTATCAAATACCAGTAGTATCTTCAAACTACTGCATTTTAAAATTAAATTCATTGCGTGTAAATATCTATATGTGTATATATATACATATAAATATATACACAGTCTATAATATATATGGATTTTCATGTGAAGAGATCATTCATGAAAATTTATATATAGTAGAGTCTAAACTTTTCTACTATACACAAAAATATTAAACATCCATAAATGACTTTTACATCACAGACTAATTTGAAAAGAAAATCTAGGTCATATTGCTGGAGGCACTGTGAGCCATTCTTAAAATGGTCTTTTCCTCATTTCCCTTAATGGGAGAGATTATGACTCTCTTCTTTCCAGGTGTGATTTGATGCCTTCAGACATCCTTTCTCCATTCACATTCCAATTAAGTTAAATTAAATTGTTCCTATGGATGCAATTAACTCATTTGGTTTATAGAAAGGAACTGATTATTATAGAGATGGGCTTAGAATTCAGGTGCTTTTCCCTCAATCCTTTCTCTTTCCTAAAATTTTAACCCCAGTGAGCATGAATAGCCCATGATTATTCAGCAAGGCTGTAGATGGAAACTTGAACAGTTGGAAACAGAGCATGAAGGATGAATTGTTAACATTTTAGAGTGTGGATTTCTTTGCAAGCTCTAAAGAGGTAGGAACTCATACAACATGAGAAAGCCAAGGGCCAGAGACGGGGACAACCTCTTCATTAAGATAGAGAATGGCAAAAATATCTCCCAGGTCACACAACACATCAATAAGGAGCAAACAGTGGCCCTAGGAGATCCATCTCCTTGCCAGTGGCCTCTTACAACTTCTTAGGGTTACAAAGATATTTTCTCATACACCTTTCTGAAACAACACTGAGTGTTGTGTTAGAAAAGCATGGAAACTAATTATTTTCTTCTCATCCCCTTAAAGTAAACATTGAATTTGTTGCTGTGGACACCTGGGAATGAATTAAAAATATGTAGTAAGCATAGAAAATGTTTATTTATAATAAATAAATTATGTCACTCAGGCACATACCCACTGCAGAAGAATGCAACATTCAGAAGGAAGAATTTTTTGTTTCACTAGAATATTAAATGGATAAAAAATAATTCAATTCATTCTAGAATTTCTCACCCTATGTCTGGAAGCCAGTATGAGAACTTAAATAAAGGAAATGTAAGTAATTAAAATATTTCATTATAAATTTCAGATAGGTGAATAACAAGATAGATTAGTTTAGTTACATGAAATATTTCTATACCTCAGTACCCTCTATTGTTGAACTGAAACCAAAGGTTCTACTCTACAGGAAATTCGTTAGTCCTTCATCTACTGCCATAACATATTTAATAAGGAAAACATGCTAATATTGTTTTAAAAAATATTGCCTGTTTTTTTAACTTTATTTATTTATTTTTTTAAAGATTTATTTATTATTATATTTAAGTAGCAGTCTTCAGACGCACCAGAAGAGGGCATCAGATCTCATTACGGGTGGTTTTGAGCCACCATGTGGTTGCTGGGATTTGAACTCAGGACCTTCGGAAGAAAAGTTGGTGCTCTTACCCACTGAGCCATTTCTCCAGACCCTGAACTTTATTTTAATACCATGTAAATGTGTTTATCTGTGTGTGGTATAAAGACATGGGTGCAGGTGTTTGCAGAAGAAAACATGAGAGCTGGAGATGCAGGTGGGTGTGAACCAGCTGACTGTGTTGGGAACAGAACTCATGACCTCTGCAGAAGCACTATAGGCTTTTTACTTCAGAGCCATCTCTGCAGCCATGATCCATAATTTCTGAATAAGATATCCTAATTTAGGTTACATCCCAATAGTATTCTACTACTTCAGAAACTCAGTAGCAGGCAATTTATCTAAAAATGAAGTTCACTAGATCAACAGCATCATCTTTGGAAAACATCCATAGACAGCTGTGAGCCCTCACTTGTTTTGGAAGACTGCAGCCATGAGAAATGCATCATGTTCTCATCAATAATTTTTCAAAGATGCGATCCCAGATTTGTGATGCTGCAGCTGAGGTAGCGTTAGATATTGGGAACTGGTCTGAGGTATAGTTAGACTGTATAAAGAACAAATGACAATATTTGCCACATTTTTAGGAAAGAGGCTATACTGTGGAAGCCTTAGGGGGTATTAAATAATGAATACAAAATGAAGAGGAGAAGCTCAACCAGCATGCTGCTGCTATGAAGTCCTCACAATGAGTAAAATAGAAACACATAATTTTCTTCATTCCCTTTCTTTCCTCCAACTCTTTGCATGCCCTCATTTCTCTGCTCTAATTCAAGGCCTCTGTTTACTTTCTAATACTTTTTTTTAATCTTCCATTCTGTATTTGAAGTAAGCCTTCATTGTCCAAAATCAAGTTTAAATTTATTATCAAAAAATCTAGTTTTTGGTCATTTTTAAGTCTTCTGGAATATCCTCATGTGTTTATCTCAAGTTTTTATTTCGGTTTTGGAAGCAGATAGCTTCAATAGAAACTATTATTAATAGTCTTCTAGTTCCTTTTTTATTTAGGTTTAATAACCTCTGTCATTGTACATCGTATGTTAAGCAAGTAATAGGTCCATTGGTGTCTCTGACTGTTCAAGTATCACTAAACAGTAGTCAGTTCTATACTGGAGCAGGAGGAGAAGGTGGACCAAGGACAGAGAAATTGTTCTTACTTCCTTTCTCTTTCTCTCTCTCTCTCTTTCTTTCTCTCTCTCTCTCTCTCTCTCTCTCTCTCTCTCTCTCTCTCTCTCTCTCTCTCTCTTTCTTTCTTTCCTGCTTCTTGATACAAGAAAAAGCAGGAAGTTAAATTTGAAATCCAAATGGCTCTTTCAGAGGCAGGGCATGAATCTATTACCTGCTTCCAGTTCCTGTTGCATGTCGCCCCAATGTGGGTCGCTAACTATTATTCAGACCCAAAACAGAGGCCATCATAAACTAACACTCAAGATCAAGTTTCCACAGAATGTAAACCATTATTCCTCATAAACTCAGTCTCTCACCCTAAAACCTCAGAAGCTGCTTATGGTTAGAGGGTTTAATGAACAGGAGTTCAGAGTGTATAGGGAGAAAACAGAGACTTCATGCTTCTGGGTCCTAGCATTTTTCTCTAAGTTATGAATATTGGAGTCTTAGAGGGAAAAGGGCAATTTATCAAAAGACCTATGAAAAAGAAAAAAAAGGTACAAAACTAATTCGTACTCAAAATTGTGCCTATGGATAATAAACATAGCAACTACAAGAGTATTGATAAACTTATCTTGAAAACAATAAAACTTTTTCCTCTTCAAATGATGCCATCATAATAATGAGTTTCTTAAAAAAATTATCCCAGCAATAAGATACAGTGCCCACAAAATGGGTAAGCACAATTCAAAAGACTGACCTTTCCCAATTTTACAACACATGTGAATAAATTATAATCTTCAACTATTGCTAGTGAGGGTATTAATTGTTATAGAGACTGGAAAACAGTTCAGACATTTCAGTATGATATTAATTTGTACAAGATTATTTTTTTACTTTGTATATCTTGACAATATTTCAATGCCAATTTTCTTACAGCATAGTGTATTTCCTATGTTAATTTGCTTTTAAATTTATTAGTCTCATCTCCTTTGTTATGGCAATAGAAAGTGAACTATGATATCACTAAAACAGTGAGTTCCAGGCATGGCTGTGTATATCTGTAATTTCATTACCCTAAAGGCTAATGCAGAATTGTTATGAGTTCATAACAAGTTTGAGGTCTATAAAGAGTTCTAGGGGCCAGAGAACCTAAAGGGAGAGACACTGTTATTGTCCTAATTATTTATAACAGTTGTGAAAAAATAACAGGGAAAAAGGCTATACATTGGTTAAAACTTGAAAGAATGCCTTCTGTCCTTACTAGGAAAGCATGGCCACAAGAATCTTATCAAATAACCCTATTAAAGATGGGGCACAGAGCTAAACAAAGAATTCTCAACTGATGAATACCGAATGGCCAAGAAGCACCCAAAGAAATGTTCAACATCCTCAGTCATCAGGGAAATGCAAATCAAAACAACCCTGAGATTCCACCTCACACCAGTCAGAATGGCTAAGATCAAAAACTCAGGTGACAGCAGATGCTGACGAGGATGTGGAGAAAGAGGAACACTCCTTCATTGCTGGTGGAATTGCAAGTTGGTACAACCATTTTGGAAATCAAGTCTGGATGTTCCTCAGAAAATTGGACATAGTATTATCTGAAGTCCCAGCTATGCCACTACTGAGCACGTACTCAAAAGATGCCCCAACATATAACAAGGACACATGCTCCAATATGTTCATAGCAGCCTTATTTATAATAGCCAGAAGCTGGAAAGAACCTAGATGTCCTTCAACAGAGAAATGGATACAGAAAATGTGGTATGTTTACAATATGGAGTAACTCAGCTATTAAAAACAATGACTTCATGAAATTCTTAGGTAAATGGATGGAATTAGAAAATATCATCCTGAGTGAGGTAGCCCAATCACAAAAGAACACACATGGTATGCACTCACTGATGAATGGATTTTAGCCCAAAAGCTCAGAATATCCAAGATACAATTCACAAACCACATGAAGCTCAAAAAGAAGGAAGACCAAAGTGTGGATACTTCGGTCCTTCTTAGAAGGGGGATCAAAATATCCATGAAAGGAGATACAGAGACAGAGTTTGGAGCAGAACCTGAAGGAAAGGCCATCCCATCCAGTGACTGTCCCACATGGTAATCCATCCCATATACAGTTACCAAACCCAGACACTACTGTAGATGCCAAGAAGTGCTTGCTGACAGGAGCCTGACATACCTGTCTCCTGAGAGGCTCTGCCAGTGCCTGACAAATACAGAGATGGATGTTCACAGCCAACCTGTGGACTGAGCATGGGTCCACAATGGAGCAACCAGAAAGAGGACTGAAGGAGCTGAAGGGATTTGCAGTCCCATGGGAAGATCAACAATATCAACCAACCAGACTCCACCAGAGCTCCCAGGGACTAAACTAACAACCAAAGAGTACACATGGTGGAGCCATGACTCCAGCTGCATATGTAGCAGAAGATGGCCTTGTAGGGCATCAGTGGGAGAAGAGGGCCTTGGTCCTGTGAAGGCTTGATGCCCCAGGGAATGCAAGGACCGGAAGGTGGAAGTGGATGGGAGTGTGGGAGAACACTCTTCGAGAAGCAGGGGGAGGGGGTGGGAAAGAGGTTTTCCAGGTGGGAAACTGGGAAAAGGGATAACATTTGAAATGTAAATAAAGAAAATATCCAATTAAAAAAATCAAAAACATGCATCTAAAACAAATCCTAGACAAGCTAAAAAAAAAAAAAAAAAAAAA
>JADRCC010160522.1:0-27842 GCA_019843855.1 Hylomyscus alleni | reverse complement strand
TTTTTCAAATTTCCAAGTGCCTAGAAAATACTATGTAAGTTTGTACTATATCAAGTCGAATGTCAGAATAGTGTGACTCAAACCTGGCATTTGTAAAGCTAAACTGTTTTATCTGTACTAGTATTTCCTTCATTTTCTCCTAGCCACTATTCTGCTGTTTGTTGGAGTTCTCACGCCTTTTATAATAATGTATTCTTTTCACCTAGCTCTAAAACAAATTCAGCTCTACTTTCTCTGTCAATCCTTACTGAGATCAGTTATAGTGGGTTAGTTGAGAAAGTTAGAATCTATAGAAAGCATTTGATCTATGAAAAATTTACATGTTATGTAAATATACAAGTTGTGTCATCAATGTCTTTGGATTGCTTCAAAGAAACCATTGGGTGTGATGAGTAGTTTTTATAGTCATAATATGCTTCTTCAAAGGAGTGCTAATAGAATTAATATATTAAAATAAGATGCTGTGTTTGCAGGTGTGGGTAGCAGTGGTATAAGATGTATCTCTGTAGGTTAGAGCCTTAGCTTAGTCATCTTCTCCTTTAATAATTTCTGAGTCCTATTCTCCCTTCAGGCATTTGTGAAACAGTTTGAAAATTGCAGGTAGTATTCTGAACTACAGTGATTAAATATGTTGTGAGTTTCTGTACATTTTGCTCCAAAATTCTAAATCCTCTAACAGGCCTGTATATAAATGAATGCCTTAGAGAATTGGCAGTGATAGCCTTCATTGAGGATTTTTCTTTTGTTTAATATTAGTGTTGCTCAGATTATTTATATTTGAACTCAATTATTCTATGTACATTTGCTTTAGGGTTGTTGTTGGCCTAACTATAGGTTCCGTGGGGGAGAGAGAGTGATAGTGAAAGTGAAAAATGCTTTGCACATCCAGTAAATTACTGTAGGTTCAGGAGGGCAGAAGCTACTAGTCCTTATGCATTAGCACACGTAGTTAAAGGTTGGAACAGTGCATGGGCATGGGGTGATTCATAGGGTGGTTGTTGACATAAAGAATTGGTTGATGTGAACTGGTATCATGGTGTGCTGAGTATACTGCAGGTGCTGTGTTCCTTATCCAGTCCCCACATTCCTACAGTGCTGACAGTAAATGGATTTCCGGTGTAACAAGACAGTGATTATAATTGTAGTACATGTTAGATCAAGGGTTTATTAATCTGTTCAGAAATTCATGGTGCCTGGCTCATTAAGATAATTGCATTCCATACAACTCCAAGTATGTCCATAGAGTGAAAGGTTCTCACAAAGGAGAAACGTTAGGACATCCTAGGAGGGCAGGAGGTCTGGATTCAGTAGCAGTGTTCACTTTACAAGCTAACCTAAGTATATTGTGGCTTCACGGTCTCTTGTCTTTCACTTACTTACTTTATACACTAAAGTATAAGTGGACGTTACCACTTGTTTCTGATCTCTTGTACTTTATAGTTTAAAATTATTTTAGACTTGCTTTTTTCCCTCGTCATTTCTCAAACTCACATCTCATTTGGTATAAGCCTCTTGCCTTGCCTTCTTTACTATAATCATGACTTCACTATTCCACTTCCTTTAGATGAACTGTCGCTTTCCCCAAAGGTGTATCTCATTTCCCTACTGAGAAATTATGTTGGGAGGAAGAAAAAAAACTTCACTAAGTACTACTTTATCTTTGAAAAAAAGACATTGACTATTCTAAAATGTTTATTGAGTGAACTGTATAATGAATGTTTTCCCAAATACGTTTGCAAATTTGTACATAATATACCACAATCTCACGCCAGCCCTCTTGTGATGGCCAGAATGTTAGCATTTTAATGGTTTGCACTAAGGAAATCTGTTTCCTCTCTACCCTACCCTAGTGTAAGGAAATGCCAGGGCCAGGAAGCGGGAGAGGGTGGGTTGTGAGCAGAGGGGAGGGAGGAGGGAACAGGTTTTTTTGTTTGTTTGGTTTTGTTTTTGTTTTTGTTTTTTTTTCTGGAGGGGAAACCAGGAGAAGATATATCATTTGAAATGTAAATAAAGAAAATATCTAATAAAAAAAAGGGAAAAAAAAGTAATCTGTTTTCCCCCAGTGCATTCTCAGCCTATCTAAATGGGTGTTACTTGGAGTGAACCATTTAGAACATGATATCTTCTAAATAAAAACTGCTGATTCTACTATTACTTTTATAATTAAATTTTATGATTTTTGTTGCTGTGGTTTAGTCAAAATCTAAAGATAGAATTCCAATAGGACCTTGGTGTGCTTTAAACTTAGTGTGGTATTAGTTTACTTGGAACAATTGTTATTTCTTGGGTGGTAGATTTATTTGTTGTAGGCTGGGTGAGGTAGCACACACCTTTTATCCCAGCACTCATGAGGCAGAGTGTTATTCTATAGACAGGAGGGTTACTGTAAGTTCAAGACCAGCCTGGTCTACATAGCAAGTTCCAGGCTAGTAAGATTATATAGAGAGCTTCTCCCCCAAATATATATTTGTTGGCATAGATTGTTGTAATATGAATAATTTATTACTAAGGGACTTGTTTTTATTTTAATACATGGTTAGGATTCTTCATAAAGATGTTAACAGAATTTTTAGTTCGTTGTAGTATTCTAAAAGTAGATTAACAGGATTTTCTTTAAAAAAAATCTTATGGTTTATAAAGTAAAAAAACTTAACAGGCGATACATGATGGTTAATTGCACAGTAATGTTTTGAAATACCTGTAGTTAATTAATTTAGATTTTGATCCAGGGCATGTAGCATGTCAAATAGAGAGAATTTAAAGAGCATTTGGTTTTGGGGTTGCACAAAACTAAATTTGCTTTGACTCTTGCTGTATAGCACTAGTAGCACAAACCATGAATAAGTTGTTAGTCATTCATCTGTTTGTCCAGTAATAACATGCTAGGCCCTATAGTGAAGGGGTGAGGTGGGAAGAAGATGGGATGTTTATCTGTAAGGAATTCAAAGATACAGCTGGGTATGGTGGTGCAAATCTTTAATCTCAGCACTCAAGAGAGAGACAGGTAGATAGCTACCTGGGTTACATAGTAAGACTGTCCCCCCACCCCAAACATAATCTGTTACTCTACTATAATTGTTCTTGATTAATAATTGCCAGGCATTCAGGTGAATGGTCTCTTAGTTTGGATTAAATATGTCAGTTTTTGTCTGTCCCTATTTTCTCATTGAAATTTAATTTTTATAGACTAAATATATATAAATATTAAAAAAACAGAAAAAAGTTATTCTTCTGACTTAAGAATATTAAAGTCTAATTATTCTCAAATTTCTCATTTTTTCTTAAGCCAAATTGTGTAAATGTGAATCTCAGTTATATTTTCGAAATAAATTGCATGTCAGTGATTGAATTTGCATCCTATGGGCACCATTGAATGCTTTATTTGGTCTCAAAAGTAAGATGATTTTTATATTGATAGTAATAATTTTGTATATTAAGACTGTAATTTAAAATGTTGTTAACTTATTTTCCTTAGACACCAGAGAAGAAACAATCTGAGTCATCCAGGGGAAGAAAGAGAAAAGCAGAAAGTCAGAATGAAAGTAGTCAGGGTAAGCAGACGCCATCTTCCTTCAGAGACTGCACACTTAAAAATTCATTACTCGATTTTTAACTAATTAGAGTGATAACTGTTGAATAAGTGGCTTTGTGGTTTGGAAATTTTCTATCTAGTATATATTCTTTGCATTTATAATAGCTTAGGATTGTAGTTGGCATAGAAACAAAAGCATGAGACTGCGGGCCTTTGTGCTGTAGGTTCTTAGCTCATGATTACTGTGTGACATTTCCATATTGTTTATTTGGGCTTAGAATCTGATAGACATTTCTTAATCTCTTTTCAGTTTTCCATTCTATCTTACTTTAAAACTAGCAACTCATTCTCTTTTTCATTTAAAAAAATTATAAGAGTAATTAGATTCTCATTAAAGCACCTGTTTTTTGGTTATACCCATTTTCATCTTTTTTTATACATCTACTTTTTGTGATATAAACTAAAGTTATTTTCATAATATTATACATAATCCTAAAAAATTGTGCGTGTGTGTGTGTGTGTGTGTGTGTGTGTGAGAGAGAGAGAGAGAGAGAGAGAGAAAGCTTGTATGTGTACTGCTTGTGCGTATGTGCTTACAAATGAGTATATCTGCTGTGTACACAGGCCAGAGTGTTGGTTGCCTCTTTGAGATAGGGTGTCTCCTTGAATCTAGGGCTCATTTTTCATTTTTGGGCTGGAAGCCAGCAAGCCTTAGTAATCTTCCTGTCCCCATTCTGCTTGGACCTGGAATTACAGGTGTATTAAGATGCCCAGCTTGTTATGTAGGTGATGAGACCATCAGTTCTGGGATCTGAATTTTAATCCATGTGATCACACACTAAGCACTTTTAGTCACAGAGTCAGCTCTGTGGCCCAGAAGACATGATTTCTTATAACAAGCTAATACTATTTAATTTGGGCCCTGGAAAGATAGGAGTTGCATGTTTTGGAGCCAGTCTTCAGGCTTGTGAACTGCCTTACCACTTACATATAGCACTGGAGTCAAAGCGTGTGCTATAGCAGTTGTCTGAGAAACAACAGATTTGTTTAGGACCTTTTAAAGGTGTCTATAGTGTTTGATCTCATGTTACAGTTGCTTGCTTTTGTCTTGAAGTAGGTCCTCCAACCTGTGGTTAGTGCACATGTAGTAAGTTCATTGTAAAGATACATTAACTCATTTCAGCCATAGACTTAGAAAATCTTAAAAGTAACCTCCTAAATAAGGTGGAGCTTCTGAACTGGTTTAGCTAACTTGTCCTTAAGAACTAGTGCTTTTAGGGGGCTATTGAGATGGCTTAGTAGTTAAAGGCACTTGCCACCAAGCCTTACAACTTGAGTTCAATCCTTGGGCTTACGTGGTAAAACAAGAGGTCCAACATCTGCAAGTTGACCTCTGACCTCCACATGTATACTGTGCCTGCTACCCGTGTACTCCCAGACAATAAATACATTTAATAAAAATGAACCCAGGCCTTTTTTCTGTCTAGTCTACTGCCCACAGAAATGCCTGACCTCCTGCGTGAGAATGGTTGCCTAAATTGGATCTCCTCATTTCTTCCTCACTGAACATTTGCTTTAGAGTGACACTAGCTTATTGTGTTTCCCACCCTTCTTTTCCTTACAGTGAGCTTCAAGCCCAGAAACAAACTACCCTTGTGACCTCATGACTATTTTAAGTCATATTTCCATCCCATAACCAGTAATATATACTAGAAGTACTATTGCTTCTAGGAAATCAGGTCTGTCTCTGAAACTGACAGTGGAACAACTTCCTCCATAACAATAATGGACTTTGGCGGAGTGGTTCTTGGTAAAATTCAGTTTCTAATGAGGGAAAGACAAAATGTAAGTGGGACTATAGCCTGAAATTAGATACTACATATATGAGACAGGATATAGCAGATAAAAATTTATGTTCAATTAGAGGAAAAGAATTAGGGAAATAGCTTCTAGGAAGGCAACCCTTTGTCTTTCTTTACTAGCCGGTGGTATCGCTTCAGAACTTTCAGGGATGTTATCAGAGACAGAACATTCCTTTGGGATAAGCCTCTGCAATTTAGTCTGACCTAAATAAATTGATATGAAACTATTGTTCAATTTTTTTTTAATAGCATTTGTTGTCTCCAAGTCCTAATTTTTTAAAAAAGAAAAAGTTCTTTAAAACTAATAGAACTGCATTTTAGGCAGAACATGTAAAGAGTGGTATGAGCCTCCTTAGCAGTATGGTCTTAAGAATATTTTTTAAAATGTAAAATTTTAAAATATACATCCTGTTAATTTGCAGCATTTAGAAAACATAGTGAGACCCTAACTAAAAGAGAAGAAAGAAGACAAAGAAAATCAAAACATATTTCACAAAATAACATTGACACTAAGCATATTGTTGTCTGCCCAGCACATTAGATTTGGGTTTGTATCATCCAAAGCTGGTTTCCATTATTATTCTTTACAAAGTATGGTTTAGTTTGTCACATACAAAGTTGCCATTTGTCTTTTTAGTTTATTGGGTTTTTTTTTTTCTTTTCTGGGATTAATAGATTATTAAAAAACATTAGTAATGTTTTAAAGATCAAATTCTGTTTGCTGAGGGTTTGACCATGTAGCTCAGTGGTAGCATAGCTGAAGCCTATGAATCCCTAGCATCATTCTCCAGCAAAGAAGAGAGTGGAGTGGGAGAGAAAGAAACAGGGGATCTTTAATGTTATTTATCTGATTTTTCAGCAATTAGTACTTTCATACATTGGCATGTTTCTATTAAAAAGTGATTTAATTAGATTTTATAAATGTTTAAAGATTATTAGTATTTTTAATACTCATCATTACCTTTTTAAAATGCCACACTTAAATAAATGGTTTTATATGCTTCTAATTAAATAAGTTATATTTTAATTTGGCATTTCTCTCTTTCTGATATAATAAGTGGTAGATAATCATGACTGGCCTTTAAATCTATACGATTTTTATTTTTTATATTTTAGGAAAAAGTATTGGGGGACGTGGCCACAAGATTAGCGACTATTTTGAAGTAAGTTTATAAAGAATTATTTCTAGTTCCTAATCCAGTGTAGTTCTTCTGCAAGTTGAAAATCATTTCTTTGAAGCACAAGGTCAGCTTTTGAGAATAATATTAATTAACATTGTGTGATATTTCTTTCCTAGGAACATGAAAAACTTTCAGAGTGCTTACATTCTTGGTTAATCAACCCATATTGTAGGTAAAGTTAGCTATTAGTGTTCTTTTTTCAGATCGAAGAACTAAAGTAGCAACCTGGATGACAGACTGAGTTGGAATAACAGTAGAACCTGCATTCTTATCGCTTCCCATCAACATTGAGTCCTAAGGATGGAGACTTAAATAATTGATAAAACTCTTAAGAAGCCCTGAAAAAAAAAGCCATGCTTTCAGTCTTTCTTAATCTAGACTATTTTCTTCTGCAATCTTTTGGTTTCCAATTTCCATTTGAAAATATTGATTGCTTGTTAAAACAACAAATGTTACTTCTTCAGTAGAAAAAGATATCTTCATTTGTAAGAGCAGAATTGGCTGATTAAGACAAGAACTAAGTTCAGACAACACAAAAAAATCTCCAAAGCTTTTTTCTTTTCCTTTTCCTTTTTGTGGGTAAGAGAGTTTTTGTAAAACTGTTTCTAACCCCAAAGTATCCACTACCTTTTATTTAGTTAAGCCACTCAAGGTTAATATCATTAAGAACTTGTGCTTGGGATAGGGATAAATTCAAATAATCATAGTCTCTTGAATGTCTACTATGTGCTAGGTGATAAACTAAGCCCTAGATAAAGTAAAAAATTCTTGGGTTGCAGGAAGTTGTTTAGTGAACGAACACACTAGCCATCTCTGCCATTCATATCAAACTTTACGTTAATATAAGTGGTGAAGTAGACAATAAACTGTACTCCTAGAGGAACCAAGCAACAGTGAACTGTTTTCTTCTGTTCTTGGCACAGAAGCCTGAGCTAGGAAGAAATCACTGTGGGGCAGGTTGTTGGCTTCTATATGTAGTTGAAGGCATATATTCCATAAGAAAGAATGGGATTTGTAAAGATTTTTTGTTGTTGTTGTTACAGGGAAAAGATTTGTCCTACCTATATAATTATTTTATATAATGCACTGAATATTTGGATATCATAGCGGATCTTGTGAATGATTCTAAAATAGTTGTGTTTACTAAAATCATATATTAATATTTAAAATTTTTTGAGATTAGAGACTGGTTTTCTTTTAAGAAAAATTTATAGAGAAACTGCTAAACTTGAGAGGAAAAAAATAAATATGTTCATTTTGGGGGTGTTTTATTTTGTCTTTGAGTAAACTACAATATAACAAATTATACTCAGAAGATAAAAGTAGTAGGCATCGTTTATTATATGTTATAGTCTTAGGCTTTATATAGCTGAACTTGTTCTTGCTTTTTCTGCACCCATTTAAATTACTGGTTGATTTTTATTTGAAGCAAAGTATAATTAGGTCTGGGATGTAGACCATCTGTGTGAGGCCATGGGTTCACTACCCAGCACTAGAAATAAAATAATATAGACTTGAATTAATTCCTTAGTGCCAAGTCTAAAATAGCAACTCTGCTTTCTCATTTCTTTTTCAGTATCAAGGTGGAAATGGCTCGAGTCCAGTAAGAGGCATACCTCCAGCAATCCGTTCTCCGCAAAACTCACACTCACATTCCACTCCTTCCTCATCTGTAAGCTTTACTATTCAAGGTTTTAATGCATTGTCTTTGCCTTAGAGGTTATACATATTGAATAACTTATAATATGCTGTTTTTATTTTGTATATACTTTTATATAGTCATGTTTATGTTTTAAAAGGGAAATCACTTTAGTGACATAGTTGAATTTTCTTAATGGTCTGATTCTTCTGGAATTTTTATTTCGAGTATGAGTTTCTTAGCCAGGCATTGTGCTGTATGCCTGTAATCCTGCACTGAAAAGAGAGAGAATTGGGAATTCAAGATCGAGGCTGGAGAAATGCCTCAGTGTTTAAGAGAACTCTGGCTGTTCTTCCAAAAGACCCAGGTTCGATTCCTCACACTCAAAATTATGGCTCAGGAACATCTCTAACTCTAGTTCCAGGGTATTTGAAACACTTTCTGGCCTCCACAGGAACCAGGCATGCATGTGGTACACAGATATACATGCAGGCAAAAGACCCATATACATAAAATAAGTAAATAAATAAAATTTAAATTCCAAGAAATTTAGCGTCATCAACTATAGAGAGAGTTGAAGGCCGTCCTGAGCTCCTTAACTTTTTTTTTAAAATGAGTTCTTAAGCTGAAGTTTTCCTGCAGTATCCAGGTAGTGTTATTTTGCTACTAAAAAAAAAAAGGAAGAAGTCAGTAGAGCCTGTGAGCTATGATAAAAGCTGCAGCATTTCTTTCTGTTCACGATTAATTTCTGGTTTTTAGCTTTGGTATTGATTAAATTTCTTAAAAAGGAAATAATCATGAATCATTAGGGGAAATTTTAAGAAAAAGATGGGCTGTTCAGCATAGAAAAAAGTTATTAGAATTAGCCTGTAACTTTAAGACACAGTTTTTATGTGCATTGTTTTGCATCTTAAATTTTAATTTTCACTTACTTGGAAGTTGGGTTAAGTTTCATTTAACCAAAAAAATAATGTTTGTTTTCTGTAATTTGAAGATGAATTATAAATTTTTAACACATAGGACTTTGTCTTACTTATTCATGCACTCTTGCATTATGTCCTCTTCTACCCGTTGTCTGTGGACATAACTTAGGCAAGTCTTACCATTTTGTTTCTTGGGATGCCATACATGGGCATTTACACAGGAAGGCTTAGGACTCAGACTTGAAAGCTTAAATTACATTGATACAGCGCTGTCGTCTCCGTTTACAGATATAAACCATAAAAATCACTAATAAATGTGCGAGTTTTAGATTACTTGTGACCATTTTTATTTTAGTACTAAAAAGTCTAGACTTTTATGACTTTTGTTTCTTTCTCACTCCCCACCCCCAGGGTCTCTGTATATCTAGCCTGGGACTCACAGAGATCTACCTGCTTCTGTCTCCCATATTAATGGGATTAAAAACATGAGCTACCATGCTCAAGGATTTCTTTTAGTCATGATAATCTTTTTAATATTTTTGTTCCAGGCCATACTTTGCTTATAAGCCTTAAGCTTTTGTGGATCTGAGTATAAGCCTCTTTAGGTCAAGGAATGTATGGTTGCTCACACTGGGTCTCATACAGGAGGTACTCAGGAATGCTTGTTGAATGAATTAATGATGATTAAGAGTATTTTAAAGGTAATACAAGATAAACATTTTCAGAAATGTTAAGTAATTGTTGCTGAGTAGAAATTTTTATGGTAGAAATTTTACCATAATTTTCAGGTTCGGCCGAATAGCCCTTCTCCTACTGCATTAGCTTTCGGGGACCACCCTGTTGTACAACCAAAGCAGTTATCCTTTAAGATCACTCAAGTAAGTAATAGTTTTACATTTTGCTATGACTTTTAGGAAAATTCTGACCAATTGTATTAACAATTAAAATGTTTATGGTTTGTTCTGTATATAATTGTAAAGTAAAATTAAACATAAGAGCTGACTTACTAAACTAAAGCATTTGCAGGGTAGGAGGAACTAAAGCATCCAACTGAATGCCAGCTTGCCCTTTGTTACATACTCAAGCAGATGTCTCAGGTAGTTAAACTACCAGAGCGTTTTCAGGATGCTGCTGTGTTGGCTATAAGTGAATACTAAACTCATTTCAGTGTCTATCTGAAAAATCATCTGTATGAAGTTAATTAGATATAGTAATGTCATTATTATTACTATTAATATTTAGTTTTATGAATTGTGAACACAGGTCACATGTTTTTGAAAGTTCTTTGTTTCTGCTTTGCTTTTTGGTGCCAAGGATTGAATTTGTGGACCAGTGCAAGTAACAGATAGATGCTTTGCCACTAAACTTCACCTAGTTTATACCACTATTCATTCATTGATTTGTTCAGTTTGTTCATTTAGTTAATGCTTTTTCAGACTTAAGATTGTAAAGTTGATCTGTTGATGGAGCATCTTGGCTTCAAGTATATTTTCTTTTTTCTTTTTCTTTTTTTTAATATGTAACACTTCACGAATTTGCATGTCATCCTTGCTCAGGGGCCATTCTAATCTTCTCTGTATCGTTCCAATTTTAGTATATGTGCTGCCAAGGTGAGCACCAAGTATATTTTCTTTAGTCTTTCTGGGTCATGTCCAAACTGTTGTGGGTGAGCTGGGTGTTGTGGTACACACCTTTAATCCCAGTACTCTGGAAGCAGACAGAGTTCAAGGTCAGCATGATCAAAACATACCCATCATATAAATAGAAGCAGTTTTTACTTGTCAGTTATAAACAGCTTAAAAATTGGTTTTACAAAGCTAAAGATAACACTCTACCATGTATAGTGCGAACATTTGTGTATGAGTTTTAATAAATTGTATACAAGATTTTCAGCATTTACACTTCAGACTCTTAAAACTACACTAAGATGTCTGGGGTTATCTTTTTACATACCACAAACTATTGTTCTTGACTGTTTGAAGTTGGTAAAATCTACCCTCACATTTATGTATAATGTTTATAGTAGTGATAATAAAAAAATGTCTTTATTTCATTTAGACTGATCTTACAATGCTGAAATTGGCAGCATTAGAAAGTACTAAAAATCAAGACCTGGAAAAGAAGGAAGGTCGGATAGATGATTTGCTCAGGGTGAGTAATATGTCATGGAGAAGGAGTTATGTGACTTATGTCATGGAGAAGGAGTTATGTGACTTAATTTGGCAGCAGTTAAACTATTGAGAAAATACTAAATATGACATTGCTCTGTATTCAAAAACAATAAACTTTTTCTAGAACTTGTATATGATTGAAAATCCACTTTAGGAACTCAGGATGGCTCAGTGGTTAGCCCCTGCAAGCACGTACACACCTGTACACAGATATACACACTCCTAGTTAAAATAAAAGACAGATGTTTAAAGTCAGAATAGTTGATTAGCTCGCTGAGTGTGAATTGAGAAATTGTTGAAGAAGTAGAAGTAGGTTTAAAATTTTTTATTTGATCGTCTACCCCCAGTCAGATAACCCATTTCTCATTAAATAGTTTATTGCTCTCTGCCTGACATCAGATACCATTAAGGATGGAATTACTGCCATAATCCTGTGAGATTTTTAATGGAAGATTTATTTTTAAAAATAAATTAAGGTTTGGCAAGATCACTCAGTGGTTAAGTACACTTGCTGCTTTTGCCCAGTATCCTTGGGTTGAGTCCCCAAAACCAACATGATGGCTTACAGTCCTCTATAACTTCAGTTACAGGGCATTTGAAGTGCTCTTCTGGCCTGTTTGGGCACTCCATACATGTGGTGCACAGATATATGGTTGTCAGCAAAACACTCATATACACATAAAGTAAATCTGAAAGTATGTAAATAAATAATTCTAAGGTATGTGGCTTAGCAGATAAAAGTGTTTGCTATGCAGAGCCTACATAAAAGTAGGAGAGAATTGACTTCACAAAGCTGCAGCTTGTACACAAAATGACATGTGCATTCACACCTTCAGACACACATACATAATGCATTTACACAATAAATTTTAAAAACCTACCCAAAAGTATACTTAGAATGTGAGTAAGGCATAAAGCAGGATTTCTTTTCCCTTATGACTCATTAGGATCACCTGCCTAATATGGAAGTACTAGTTTTGAATTCTCCCCTGTGGAGTTCTGATTAAATTGATTTAAGAGTTTCTACCTATTGTAATTCACACCAGCACTATGAACCAGTGGCTTAATAGCACCAACCCCTTGATGCCATTGGAACCTTGGGACAATGCTCTGTCACAGCCCTTACTGCTAACCACTCTTTTGGCATCAGTGATATATGTCTTTATCATTCTTTTTGTTTCCTTATATAGTTGTGTGTGTGTTTGTCCATGTATGTATGTTGGCGTGTGCATGTTGGTGCTGGTGATCCAACAGCCCAGGGCCTCCCACGTGCTAGGCAAGTGCTGTATCTCTGCACTGTAGCCTTAGCCACCTTTTCACCTTTTATTAGACTCAGTGTTCCTTAGTTTTCAGTTTTTAGGTTTTTTGTTTGTTTGTTTTGTTTAATGTTGGCTTTTTCACTTTGTGAGATGTCTTTTCATTACATCATACTGTCTTTTGATGATTGTTTTTACATGTTAATTATCTTAAGTTTAAAGTTTATACTTTGTATATTCTAAATTATTATCATAGAACCAAAGGAACTGATTGTAAGAGCCTAAAGATATTCTTCAATGAAAAATGAGGCCCTGAATTTGAAATAGAACAAGGAGGGATATATGGGAAAATGGTGGAAGAAAAGGGAAGAAATGCAATTATAAATCTCAAAAATAAAAAAAAAAAAGTTAAAAAAAAAGCCTTTTTGATCTTGTATAATTTCATGATCTCACTAGAACTGATTTGTGGCATCATGTGGAATGGGGCTTCATTTTAATTTCTTCCTGTATAATCAATTATCCAGTTGAATTAAAAAGTTCATTTCTATACTTAAGGCTCTACCATTAAATCTTATTTCCATATGCAGTATACCTACTTCTCTCTTATGTCCATGTTCTGTTTTGTGTATTACTGGATCAGTCCTGAAATACTATTTTAGCATTTTGCAGTTGTCTTTGTTAATATCACAGTATAAACAACAGTATTTCACATAAGATAGAAATGTATTTTAAGAAAAAACAGAAGTAGAAGCAACCTAGATATAATTGCCCCACAGTTTGACAAGACCTTGGCTCCTTCGGCAGTTTGCTCCTGTCTTCAGTGCATGGCTTCAATCTTGGAGGTCACCTGTGGGTCCAAAATAAAAATAGTCACAGTCACAATGTCTGTGTTCTAAGCAGAGACCAGGGAAAAGAACCACAAAAGGGCCGGGCAGTGGTGGCGCACACCTTTAATCCCAGCACTTGGGAGGCAGAGGAAGGCGGATTTCTGAGTTCTAGTCCAGCCTGGTCTACAGAGTGAATTCCAGGACAGCCAGGGCTATACAGAGAAACCCTGTCTTTAAAAAACAAAACAAAACAAAGAACCACAAAAGATACAATTCTGTGTGTATCCTTGAATATTCTACTTTACTTAAATTTCTTTGTAAGAGAAGCTGGGAGCTGTAGTCTTTTGGCTAGGTTCATATCAGTTTAGAATTAAACATTTTTTCCATTATTATGCAAGAAGAAGAGTGCTCGTAATTACCATGGCTTTATATTAAATCTTGACATACACGGTACATGCCCATAAGCACATGCACGAGAACACCCTTGATGTGTGGTTGAACAAGTACTCTTTGTTTTGGCTATCTGGAATCTTAATGAAATTTTGAGGTCAGTTGTTCAAGTTAAACATCAAACCAGGTTGAGGCTTTGTTTGAACTATTTTAAAGTGGGGATCTGCTTGTGCTAAATCTCATTTTGTTGCTTTTGACATACAGTTTTATTGACCATGTAGTTTTAGGTTGGCAGTTACTTTCTCCCAACATTTTAAAAGTATTATACAGTTTGGTTTCTGCATGATTGGACTATGCTTGCGGATCTTAGTACTTAGTGGTAGTAGCAGCAGCATTGATGGAGAAAGTAAATTCCTAGGCTCTCCTTCACACCTAATTCAGAATATTTGGAGGGTGGGGTATCTCAGCAGGCCACAGAAGTGATTCTCTTCCTGTAGTGTAGGGTAGTCAGACTTCCCTGGAGTTAGAGAGTAGTCTCCTCTTTGAGTAATAGCTACCTGCAGAGTGAACAGAGTCTGTATCCTGTTCAAGAAAGGGTGGTTGAAAGTAGTTAATTGGGTCAGCAAATGACAGTGTTTCTCTTTAGTAGAGAAAGTGTTTTGAGAAGATATAGTAGTGTAAAAGAAGAAATTCACATTTCCTCTTCAGTGTGTTAACACATATGATGTATACCACATTTTACTTTTGCTGAACTAGATTATACTTCTTCCATTTACAAATAAGGGAGCCGAACTTAGATTTAGATGTATATAACCAAAAATTTATACCTTAGAATATACACATAAATGTCCAGAATATATATATAAATTTTCTGTACTTTTTACTATGCAGTTAAATTAATGTTTGATAGTAAATAGATTTTTGTTATTTATCTCATCTACTTATTTTTTTCAAAACAATCACTAAGATTTTCGTACACACTGATTCTAGACCTTTCATTTTCTACTCATGTTGTATGTAGGCCAACTGTGATCTCAGGCGGCAAATAGATGATCAACAGAAATTACTTGAAAAATACAAAGAACGATTAAATAAGTGCATATCTATGAGCAAGAAACTACTTATTGAAAAGGTGAGTTATTACTAAATTTTCTTTTCCCTCAGTAGCTTGCTTTTCCTTACATGCTTTTAAAATCCGAATGAATAACTTGGCGGTGGTGGCCCACGCCTTTAATCCCAGCACTGGGAAGGCGGAGGCAGATGAATCTCTTGAGCTCAGTGCTAGCCTGGTCTACAGAGTAAATTTCAGGCCAGCCAGGGCTACACAGAGAAACCCTGTCTCATGAATGGATGGATGGATAGATGCATAGATGGATGGACGGATGTAAATTTTTGAATGAATATAATTATTTTTTTCTCATTTTCAGAGTACACAAGAAAAATTGTCAAGCAGAGAGAAGAGTATGCAAGATCGGTTGCGCCTTGGGCACTTTACAACAGTTAGACATGGCGCTTCTTTTACAGAACAGTGGACAGATGGTTTTGCATTTCAAAATCTTGTGAAGTTAGTAATGTTTATTACAATTTTTAAAACTTATTTGTGTGTGTGGGGGGGTGCACACTAATGCATAGGCATCAGGCCTAAAGTAACAAGCAACTTGGAGCCATCACCTGTGGGTGCTGGAGCCATCACCTGTGGGTGCTGGGCCTTTGGAAGAGTAAAGTATGTCTGTGAGCCCTGATTGTTGCAATTTTTCAAGTTAGTAGTTTGGATTTTCATTAAAGGATTATAAATTTGAAGTTAGGTCCAATATCTATTTACTATTTGAACTCCTAAAATTTAGCACAGATGAAAAGAATAACAAACAGATAACACACCTACAGTATTTAAGAGAATTCTTACATCATTAGCATTCATCTAAAGAGTATAATGTACTCTCCCTTTATTTAAAAAAAAAAAGATCTTTTTAAACATTTTGTGTGTGGTGAGAGGTCAACATCAGATGTTTTCCTTAGTTGCTCTTCACCTTGTATTTTGAGTTAGGGTCTCTCATTGGGACTCTGTTTCTCACCAACTGTTTCTTCACTACTGAGTAATCTGCTCAGCCCTCATTTTTTTCTAAACTTGACTTAGAAAGAATATTCTATAAGAGTAAAAGCTGTTTCCCTAACTTTTGATGATGGTGGTGGTGGTGCTGGTGTGTGTATTGACTGGAAAGTGTGTGCCTCTGTTTCCTAGAATTTATTTTTAATGGGCCTTGCTGTGCTGCTCAAGTTGGTCTTGAATTCCTGGACTGAACTGATCTTCCTGCCTCCTCCTACTTCCTGGGAGTGGAGGTACATACCTCCACGTGTACCTTTTTACTTTTGTCTTTTTTTCCCCATTTCTTGGCTGTTAAAATCAGCAGAACCTGACTTCTGTGCCTAAGGAAAAGAATCTTTCTCTTGCCTCAGACACAGTAGCTCACATTTATCAAGATGGACACTTGAGATAAAATACTGAATGCTAAAGTAGAAAGCAGGAAATAGATTTGAAATGAAAACCATAATTTTTAATATTTTGTGAGCAAGAATCTCTGCTATTAAACTCAGCCATGACTGTCCTACAGTAATGTACATACTCTATAAAGTATTGAGGCTGGAGAGGTGGCTCAGTGGTTAAGAGCACTGGATACACTTCCAGTGGACCCAGGTAAAGTTCCCAGCACTTACATGGTAGTTCACAATCATCTTTCACTCCAGTCCCAGGGCATCCAGTGTTCTCCCTTTGGCCTTGGCAGGCATCAGGGATGCACTTGGCATACAGACACATGTGCAGGCAGAACACATAAAATAGAAATAAAGGAAAAATAATTTAAGAAATAAAATATTATTAGCTATGCCAGTAGTTATATTTCTCTTAAAAGAGCAAAGTTATTTTCATATCCTATCACTGATAAGAACTAATTGAGGACTTACTGTATGTTGTCACATGATGTTCATATTCATTGTTATAACCCAGATTGGTTAGAAATTGAGAAATGAATAAATGAAAAATTAGTAATGTTAATAATCTCCGAACCAGATTGTGGTCCCTGCATAACAGGATATCCGTTGTATCTCTGTCTCATTAATTTTTTATTTGCCTCAAGACAGTTGATTTGTACTTATAGCCTCTTTTTTAAAATACATTTTTAAAGATTGTATGTATGTATGTATGTGGGTGCTCTGTCTGCATGTACACCTGCACTCCAGAAGAGGGCATCAGATCTCATTACAGATGGTTATAAGCCATCATATGATTGCTGGGGATTGAACTCAGGACCTCTGGAATAGCAGTCAGTTCTCTTAGTTACTAAGCCATCTCTCTAGCCCCCTTAAAATGTATTGACATTTTTGTTTGTTTGTTTTTGTGGGGTTCTGGGGATCTGACCAAAAGGTTCACAAGTCCTGGACAAGTGTTCCACTTACTGTGCTGCATACCATGGCCCTGTGTTTATTTTTCATTAAGTAAGAGCACATTGTGTTAACTCTTGCATCCATACAGAAAGAGTTAACATCTCATTCTTACTTTGCTATTTTTGAGATTTTTTCTATCATGGTTCTTGTTTCTTCTCACACTAAGGCCACAGAAAAAGAAGGAATCCTTCAGCCACACTTTGAAGGATAGAGTGGGATAAACATTGTTTGCTCTAAATATCAGTAGTATAATCACATAGAGCTATAAAATTTTCTTTCTTGACATGATAGGAAACCTAAAAGGAACATGGTTACTATCAGAATAACAATGTGTTTTAGGATGGGAATGGCTGAACACAAGTTCCTTTGTTGGCTGTTGAGGTTACTCATCAGGTAAATGCATTTGCACCAAGCCTGATAGACTGAGCTATATGTTCCTGGGACCTAGTCTTCTGACTGCCACATATGCACTATGCACATGCCTCCCCAACTTTTAATGCAAGTTTTGCTCTGTAACATAAACTTCTTTTGAACTTGCAATCCCCTGCCCCCATACACGCACACTTAATAGACATAATATCCACTAGTTTTTAGAATCTCAACTCTTTGGAGAATTGTTTTAGGTACTTCAATAGGAAGTGCTATTAAATTTGTATGTATTAATGTAACAGGTAAAAATTTCAAGTTTCTGCATTTTTTTTACATTAAGTCACCTTTTATTTCAAAATACCAACTGTTTTAAGAAAGTAACACTTCATATTAAAATTTTACTTGCCTTTTATAAACTTATCTACAAATATTGTTGAATGATAGAATATATATTTAAAATCTCTCTCAAACTTTGATTAGATTGGATTTTGCTGCTTTTTTTGTTCATTTATTTAAAAGATCTTAGTGTGTTTACTAGTATATTTTGATCACCATGCTAGATAGTAAGAGTAAAATAGAATGTGTGTGTATGTGTACACATACATACACTATTTTTATGAAGAGATTAGCCTAACCAAACTCAGTCTGATAAAGTTTAGTAAGGACAGGGTACTGTGAAATACTATGTAGCCACATACATGCTCTTATCTGGAGGGTTAGGGAACACTGTATCAAAGTAAGACCTGGAGGATGTTTTGTTTCACCAGAGTGGGAACCACTAGACTAGAGATGACTCTGCTGTTGAGAACACTTGGCTGTTTCTTTCAGAGGACCTAAAGCCCAAGGTTTGGTTCCCAGCATGCAGGTAGTAGCTCACAACTTTCTGTAACTCTAGTTCTAGGTGAACTGATAACCCTCATTTGGCCTCTAGAGGCACCAGACACATTTGTGATGCACATGAATACATAGGTACATACAGTCAACATACTCAGTTGGTTGTGTTGGTGCATACCTTTAATCCCACATTCAGAAGCAGAAGCAAATGGATCACTTTGAGTTCCAGGCCAGTCAAGGCTACATGGTGAGGTCCTGTCTAAAGAGCAAATGAACACTTACATACACAAAAAAAATAAGTAAAAAATTTTAAAAAGAGTGGGACCAGCAGAATAAAGATTTATATTATGTGATCTTTTTTATGTATTTCTAATTGTGGGAAATAATGGGAGATTAATGTGACTTCGTTTGTTCCTTTCTACACAGGCAACAAGAATGGGTGAATCAACAAAGGGAAGAAATTGAACGGCAAAGAAAACTTCTAGCCAAACGCAAACCTCCCACAGCTAATAATTCTCAGGCACCTGCTACCAATTCTGAACCAAAACAAAGAAAAAACAAGGCAGTCAATGGAGCGGAAAATGATCCCTTTGTTAGGCCAAATTTACCACAACTGTAAGCTTCTTTTAAATTTTTCGCTTACATTGTTAGCAGTGAGCAAGAATGCTAATAATTATGTTATTCAAAATTAATATGGCAAAAACAAAAATAGTTATAACCAGGAAAGATGTTAACTGAAAAGTTATCTCTGACATAAATCTCCAAGCCTGAATTTTTAAGTGGAGAATGGGATTTACTCCTCTTGTATATCTGAATCAGATGGTTATACCAATGTAGTGTTCAGATTAATGTGTCTTTTAAGTACCATTGGTGGTGTTTATTTTCTGAATACATAAATGCAGTTCACAGGTAGTTTCAGACAGTTGTTTTCTTTTTTTCTGTTTTGTTTTCTAAATTTTCTATGTCAGTTGCTCTTTGTAATTCAAAGAACAAAGATGCTTAAATGCTAGTTACATGTTATAAAGATTTGAGAAGTACAAAAATATATGTGAGTAAAGATGTAGATGCCCTTGGATGTTCTGTATAGATACATTTCTGTTTCCTACTGAAAAAAGGTGCTTTGGCCCTCATTTGGCTTTGGCCACGTCAGGGACTTATAAAGCAGTGAGCGAAAGCCAAGCTCTCATTACATTACAAACACACTAGCTCCATTTGGTCCCTCTATACAAATAATGTCCAGGCCTTGTGTTTTCTGTACTGGTTGTACCCCATTCTCTGGCATATTATTCATTCATTATTCTTTGTTTTTCCTTTCTCTCCCCCTCGGTTCCATTTTTATCAAGTCCTTTGCCAGGGTGATCTTTAATTTCTGGGTTCAAGCAGTCCTCCTGTCTTAGGCTTCCAAAAATCTGACACTACATGAACAGACCAACATGGCCACTTCTAAATATCTCAAAATCACTTCTTCAAGTCATTCCCAATTTTGTTCTAATTCCAGTTAGAATACCCAGTTCTATAAGGTATATAAAATTCCTTCTATATTTAGCAGGTTCTATATTTAGCAACACAGTAGCTATCTTAAAAGTGTTGGGCTTTAACTCTACACCTAATGACACTTAGTCCTTTAACACCTGGTCCTTTAACTCTGCCCCTGTAGACACCTAGACCCTTAACTGCCCCTGTAGACGCCTAGACCCTTAACTGCCCCTGTAGACGCCTAGTCCTTTAACTCCGCCCCTATTGATAACTGGTCGTTTTACTCCAGCCCTATTGATACCTGGCTCTTTAACTCAGCTTGTACAGATACCTAGTCCTTTAGCTCTGCTCTATAGATAACCTAGTTCTTTATTTACTTATCCTTTTATAGACGCCTAGTCCTTTAATTTTGCCCCTATAGACACCTGTTCCTTTAATTCTGTAGCAGTATTTTATAGTTCTTCACATAAAGTCTTTACCTTCTTGATTTAAATTTATTCCTTGATTTTTTTTCATTTGGCTTCTGTTGAATGCTGTAGAAGTGAGAATTGTTTGTTAATCCTCTGTAGCTGTTTGTAGTGTTCGTAGAAACAATTTTGTGTTGTCTCATGCCTTAGAACATTCCAGAATTTATTTAATGGGTTTTTATCCTTGTGCTTTTCTTTTCTTTTTTAAAGATCTATTTATTATTATATCTAAGTACACTGTAGCTGACTTCAGATGCACCAGAAGAGAGCATCAGGTCTCATTACGGGTGGTTGTGAGCCACCATGTGGTTGCTGGGAATTGAACTCAGGACCTTCAGAAGAGCAGTCAGTGTTCCTAACCGCTGAGCCAAGTCTCCAGCCCCCTTGTGCTTTTCATTAGGATTTTTTGTAACATGTAGAGTTGTATTTTCTGTCAAGATACTTTTATTCTTTCTGTACACCTAGGGTACATTTTCTGCTCTCATTTCCAGTGTAGTTCTGAGGAGAAGTAGTGGAAGCAGCACCCTACCCTCTTCCTCACCATAGGGAGAAATGTGTCTTCCACATTAAAAATATTTTCCTTATAATACTTGCTTGGGACTTCCAATTAAAAATTCAGTAGGCATTTCCTGAACTGTAACAATCTGATGAGTTACTCTTTGTGCCTCTCAACAGTCTGATATTGTAGCTTGTGTTCTATAACTTAGAAGCTATAGGTTTGTTTTCTTGCTTAAACAGTTTCTTAAATTTAATGTCAAGTGTCTTTTAAACTGACTTAAAAGCTATTTTCTATTATTTCTGCTATGTAATTCTAATACTCTTCAACTATCGGTAAGTGCTTTTTGATCCCAGCACCTAGGAGGCAGAGGCCAGTGGTCTCTGCAACCAACCTGGGTTATTAGGACTGTACAGTGATACCTGGGCTAAAACAAAGTAAGGATCCTCACTCACTGACTATGGAAAGCTATCATTGTTTACTTTCAAATTTACATAAACCTACTGATAGCTTTATTTAGGAGCCTATCTAAAGTTCCTAAAATACATATCTGTAATAGGAGCTAACTATTATCTATTGTTAATACTTTAGTAACAGGTATGATTTATATGGAAAGAAATGAGCTATGTGTTTCTATCTATGTGTGTATAAAAGATTTTAGTAATTTGCTTAAGAGGATATATTTTTTAATCATCTTAAAACACAGAATAAAGATAACTGCTACTTAAAGGTGCTTTGTTAACATTGTCTGCTTAGCTATGTTATTCTGAGTGAAGAGATCCTGTTTCTTTAATCAGTCTCCTTGATCTAAATACATATATTTCCTTCTCTTTTTAAGATACATTTTTATTTATGTGAATATGTGAGTATATGTCACATGTATACAGGTGCTGACAGAAGTTAGAAGAATATTGGTGCTGGAGCTGCAGGTAGTGATAAGCTGCCCATCATAGTGTTGGGAACAGAACTCAGGTCTTCTGGAAGAGCAATAATATGCTCCCAGTCACTGAGCTGTTTCTACAGCCCCATAGATTTCTTTAAAAACATATTTCATTAATGCACATGGATAGCAAAAAATCTAAGAAGCTATTGTGTGTTGGATTCTTCTTTTGGCAATGTTGAGGCTTACACTATAGTTACATGTCCTTAGACATGGAACCCTGAAATTGGCATTTGTGGACACCTCAAGCTGCTTATATGCAAAATTCCCTGGAGAAAGTATTTACAGCTTTTGTCCTTTTAAACACCTGTAATTGTAAACTGTTAAAAAAGGTAGAAGCCTACAAACTTAGATGGATAATAAAATATTAGTCCTTTCAGACTGAAGGAACTCTAGCAATCTGTATGACTAGGAGCTTTGGAATTTTTCATGATAGGTTCTTACTTCAAAAATCATGCTTTAACTTTGATTTTCAAATACCAGATTTTAGCTACATTTTTAAATTAATGTTTTAAAAATCAATGCATTCCTATATATAGCCAACTAAAAAAAGATTTACATAGTTTGACAAAATTCTGAACCATTCTGTGATCTGTTGATGGGCCTAAAGCCATACTTTTAAAGACTAAAAAACAATGTTAGTAGGAAAGCGTGTGCCTGTGGCCCATGTGTATATCCAGAAGCCCTCTGCTGTGGCTTAACTGGCTTTGTTTGCCTGTCACCTCATTGTTCTTCCTGCTTCTCTCCCCCCATCCATATGTACATGGCGGTAGTTCATTCTACTGTTTTGTTTTGTGACAGGGTCTAGCTTTTAGCCCACACTGGTCTAGAACTCCTGATCTCCTTGCTGTGGCTGAGACTCTCATGAGTAATGGGACTGTGAAGGTTTTGCAGTTAATAGGGAATGTGCTTTCACACCTACTACAAAAATCAGCTCCATATTTACTGTATCCAGCTTCAGCAGCTGGTACCACTATAGCCCTGTAATTGTGTCACTCTGAGAATAGGGAGACTTAATCTGAAGGTTTTACTGCTTTGCTCTTAAGGTGATTTTAGTGGAATGCTACCTAGATTCCTTGGCTTGTTTCTTTTGAATGCTATTGTTTTGGAAGTAATGAACTTAAAGGAAAATAGAATTTATGTTGAGTGTTGCTGAAGGAACTGAATGGCACTGGAGTAGAGGCGTTGCTTTGTGAGGTCCCACATGCATAGGTCAGAACCACATACATAGGCTTCTGACAAGGACTTGGGTGTGTTAGATGAAAGCTATCCTTTCAGAGTTGAGCTACGGCATGAAAATTTTGTTCCATTTTTTTTTTTTCTTTATCAAATACAAGATCTCTCTCTCTCTCTTTTTTTTCTCCTTTTACATACCAACAATGTTGTAAGGATCTTAGCACTTGCTATAACCAGTGTCAGGGATGCCCTCCCTACTCTTCTTCCAATGGCTAATAGCTAGAGCGAATTAAGTAGTCATTAGCATGCCACCTTTTGGATTTTTTTCTTCATAGCACATGCTATTTAATTTTTCCCCTCATTTTTCTACCTCTGCATCCTGTCAATTGTAATCTCAAAACAGAGTGTAAAAAGAAACTGCCCTTCTTTCCATACATAAGCCCTTAGATTCCAGATTCTGTAGCATCACTTGATACATGACACCTATTGCATAGAAATGAGATAATTACTCCAACCAGAAATGTTAAATTATGCTGAAGAGTATCATAAAGGGGTTTTCCGACTTCTGTATTTTAGGCTTCAAATTACCAGTATTTTAACTTGTATATTTAGTTGCTTTTGTATTTATCATGTTTTATTAGTTTTTAATTTTAAAAAGTACTAAACATTAATCTCAATGTAGAATTAAAATTTCACTTTTGACAGGCTGACTCTGGCAGAATATCATGAACAAGAGGAAATTTTTAAACTTAGACTAGGACATCTCAAAAAGGTATGTGCAGCCCATGCTGGGTTTCTAGTTTGTTACCAAGACTATGAAGAACTGTATTCATTTTTTTGGCTTCATTCTTAATTTATTCAGTACTAATTGTTTAAGTATTCTTATTAACATGCATACCCAGGAAAATTTTATAAGCTATAAATAGTTGGTCCAGTTGGAAGTCATGCAACTAAGAAAATGGTTGCCATGCATTAAGTTTTTGTTACTGTATCACTATACTTGTTTATAAACTTTGCAACTGTAATCAGTCCTTTGTTTTTATAGGTCTAATTTTGATGCAGCTCATTTCCAAATACTAGTAGAGATTTTTTCCCCCTTTCAAAATGAAGTTTTGAACAGACCTATAATTTTATTTGATTTGATAATAGGATGATGTTTAGGTACAACTGAACTAAGTGAAGATAGTGTCAATGGAGGCACCTCTGAGGAGTAGAGTGCTCTGGGTCCAAAAGCACCATGTGCCAGATGCAGTTGCTACTAAACTACATAGTAAGCCCTGTTTGAGATGTTGCCCACAGACCACTTGGTTAGAGCATGCAGAAAACTCTAGTATCTGTCATCATGCCACATTTGCCTATGCCACTTGTTTTAATTAGGGATTTACTGCTGTGAAGAGATACCATGGCCAAGGCAACTCTTATAAGGACAACATTTAATTGGGGCTGGCTTATAGGTCCAGAGGTTCAGTCTGTTATCATCAAGGAGGGAACATGGCAATGTCCAGGCAGGCATGGTTCAGGAGTTGCTGAGAGTTCTACATCTTCATTTGAAGGCCACTAGGAGAAGACTCACACATAATTAGGAGGAGGGTCTCATTGCCCGCCCACACATGACACACTTCCTCCAACAAGGCCACACCAAATAGTGCCACTCCCTGGGGGCTAAGCATATTCAAACCATCACACTACTGCTCAGAAAGCATCAGGGTAAATTGCCTGAACAATAAATCACAAAGTGGTTTATTTTGGCTCTCCTTTGTTTCCCCAAGAACCCCTTCTGTTTTGGTGTGATTGTTCAGTTTTTCCAAGCTCTTTGAGATAGAAAGATAATTGCAGTCCATTCTCCATAGCAGACAGAACTGTAGATAGAATTGTAGAAATAATACAACTATTAATGAACTATGAGGTAAGAGGGGATCTTTAATATAGATTAAATCTGTATTAAATCATAGATTTAATACAGATCACAGTATTTGTGTGTCCCACCTAAGCTGTTTTGACAAAAAGGAGATATGTTTGATGCCCCATATAAATATTCACCAATGGCAAGTATAGGTGCTTGCTGCCGCCTGGCAACTCTAGATCTACACAGTGGAAGAAACAAAATTAGTCTGACCACTTGTCCTTTAATGCCCACACTTAAGCTGTGGCATGTGTGGTCTATAAACATTTGAACACACAAATAAAAAATAAAATTCCTTGAGCATTTTAATACTTTAGTTTGAACACAGAAAAATTCAGCATGTGTGTTCAGGCGAGACCTTAGTAATAGAGGGATTCTGTGTGTATGCTTGCTTATACTGTGGGTGAGGAAAGCCTTAGTTACAGTACTACTGAGACTGTGTATTACACTATTGTCAATTCTTGAATTGATTGCTGGCTACTAAGGGTGGACTAAGATTTGTCTGGAGGTCACCATTCGCACGTGCGATAGCACAATTAAATTACTCTTTCTGATGATATTCTTATATCTACCTTATTTTGTTAGATAAAACTAATATTTTATAGTAGTTAAAGTCAACATTACTATGTGTTTTTTAAAAAAATATACTTTGAAAACATTCAGGGTTTGATTTTTGATGGTTGATGATAGAGTTTAATGTTTTCTTGGTACTTTGAAAATACTTGGTCTCTGTGAACAATGCTTTATTTTCTCAAGTAAAGTCTTCATGTTTCATTACTATCATAATCATTTTCTCTTCATTTTTCCCAGTTTATATATCAAATTTTCTGTGAGTCTTAGGTTTCTAACATCTACTCAAGCAATTTCCAACATAACTTTCCTTTTTATTTTTGTTCTCTGCCATAAAATGTTGAAGAAAGTGTCAGTTCACAGTGCTAAAATCTGAAGACATACAGGTCTCTTCTCAGGGAAGGCTTTCGGTGAGAATGTGTTTATAAAGGAAGTTGCTAGAAGTCCATAGCGGTAATAAAACTGAGCAAGTAATGTTACCTTAGAGAGCAACTAAATAGGAGCTGCCTGCTTACACCTGGGTATTTATGTTTTAGTTGTTCAATTAGAAACTAATAAGCAGTAACTTAATTTGTATTAAAAACAGGTTTTTAAAGTCCTAAAGCACAGCTAGAAAGTAGGTCATTCTCTTTTTAGAGAAGGAGAACAGAACATAAAAAGGACAGTCTTGATTCAAGAGAAAATTAGAAAATTTTGTCTTATCAGTTCCTAAGCTTCAGGGTTTGGTAGCTGGCAGAGCATACCTTCGCTGTGAGTGTGTAGTTTCTGCCATAGGCTGGGTCTGTTCTGATCTGTGAATACTTGGTGCTTGTGGAACCTGCTGAGTAAGTAGCAAGTCAGATGAGGGTGTAGATTGGAGCCGCACATGTTAGAGTAGCCAAGATCTCTCTCTGCCCTGCCCTCCCTCTTTCCTTCTCTCCCGGCCTCCCTTCCCCTGACATAAACTCTTAACATAGAGTAAGATTATTGCATTAGGCTCATTCGCCTTAAATTATAAGCTTTATCCTTGTTAAGAACCCAGCACCATGAAAATTTAGAATAGAAGATTCATCTGCCACTTAAAACTGATTTTTTTGTGATGTGATGTAGTTTGTATTCCATCCATATGCATTTCATATTCAGTAATTACTGAAGAGGTAAACAATATAGAGACGCTTATACACTATTAAATGAGTTACAATATTCAGTTTGTATCTATACTACTCAGTAGTTTTAGAAAACAAAGGTTTAAAGTGTGATAAAATGAAGAAGGGATATGGCTTAAAGTAATTAAATTTGCCTCCAAAAACTTTATTGTAAACTTTACTTAATTGCTTAGTATCGTGTTTGTCTTCTAGGATTAGGAACGTCACTCTGTGGTATCTCTCGGTATATCAAGAACTCTTTCAGCCAGGCTTGGTGGCACCCTCCTTGTATCCCAGAACTTAGGTAGCTGAATTCAGGGCATCACCAAACACCCTCTACACAGTGATACAGGTGTCTCAAAAAACCTGAAAGCACCCCCTCACCCCCAAAAATCGGAATACAGATCCTTCTCTGTATAGAATACTCCTCTGTGTATATGAGGCCTGGGTTCCAGCCCTAGCACTATGCGCAAAAGTTTCTCTGGTATTTATAAAGAAAAGAATTGAGTTGTCAGGAATGCATGCAGTCACTGCTCACACATTCCTAAGTGGCTTATTTATTTATTCTGTCTGATGCAGGCTCCTACTTGACTTTATCACACTTTAACGCTCTGGTTTCTAAGACTACAAAGTAGCATAGATATAAACTGAACATTATGATTCATTTAATAGTAAATAAGCATCTCTATATTGTTTACCTCTTTAGTTATCATTGAATATGGATGGAATATGAACTATATCACATCACAAATCATCAATTTAAAGTGGCAGATTAGTCTTCTCTTCTTATAGAATAGAGTAGACTGAGAGTTTGCCTCTCTCTCCATTCTGGGAAATGTGTTGTTTACTCCATCACAGAGAACAGCTTAGTTGCTTTTCACACACATTTCTTCTTTTTTAAATATTTCCTTCCTTTAAAATTATGTTCACGTGAGAATAATGTTTGTTATTATTTGATATATGGGTTTTTTTTTCACTTAATTTGAATGTTTTGCCTATTTTTTTTTCTATACACCATGTGTGTACAGCCCTAGAAGGCTGAGATGAGGTCATTGTGACTCCAGGAACTGGAATTACAGACGTTTCAAACGTGACGTACAAACGTGAGCTGCGATATATGGGAGCTGAGATTGAGCCCAGGCCCTCTGGAAGAGATACCAATGCTCCTAACCACTAAGCCACCTCTCCAGTCCAACTTGACTTTTTTTTTTTTAAACACTCTTCGTGTGTGTGTGTGTGTGTGTGTGTGTGTGTGTGTGTGTGTGTGT
>JADRCC010160512.1:0-12644 GCA_019843855.1 Hylomyscus alleni | reverse complement strand
AAAAAAAAAAAAAAACTGAATAGGCCTTTACTAGCAGTGTGCACATTTTATTGGCCTCTTTAGAATTAATTTCCTTTGGTGTAAAGAGAATAACAGAACCAAGCAGATGTCTGGGCCACTCCGCAGCTGTCTAATTTACAAGGTGACGCCAAGTTTATGAAATCAGCCATGAACTCTGTGACACCTGAAAGGTTCAGAAGGAAATGCGTGGGTTTGACTCAATCCGGGGTCTGTGGCATACGTGCTTCACAGTGAGAAGTTACTGTGAGATCCTGGGGATGGAGAGGAAGCCTGGGGAAGGGGCAGACAAGCAAATCAGTGTTCTCTCCCTCAGCAGGGCCAATGGAAGGGTCAAGAGGAGAAACACAAGAATGGGATCCCAAGAAGAAAGAGCAGGTGGGCATTCATCAAACTGCTATCTTCTGTCAAGATCAACTCCCACCTCCTAGCCCAGTCCCAGTATGGGGCAGTCCTTGAGCCACTTTCAGCTCTGTGGAGAACACCTGCCCTGAGGGGGAAGGTCACAGAAAAGGTAATCCCATTCCTTCTGCATCCTTCTCTTCTCATGTTGACAATTAAAAATGTGGTCTCTGCCGGCTGAAAAGCAGGCTGCTTAGGAACTTAGCAAGCTCGAGAGAATGGCTTAACTTGTCACCAAGCTAAGAAGCCAACCCCAGACAGCATTTGAGTAACTCGTAGTAAAGGCTGGACACAAAGAAAGTCCCAGCACCCACTGCTTCCTAAGGCAGAGGAGAAAGGCCATTGTATGGAGGGTGGGATGGGGTGGGGTAATCTCTTTAAGCTTTTAATTAAAACAAACAAACAAAATCCTCAGCCTTAGCCTTGGGCTAGCCAACTACCATTGTGGTAAAATAGAAGGACCTAGGTTTCTGTGAGCATCACAACATACTTTGAATAAAAGAAAATTAAATGGACAATGATTAAGAGTGAAGAGACAGGAAATGAAATACCGGACAGGGCAACTGAGATGCCAACACCTTATATTAGAGCCGCAGATTTAACTATAGAAACTTCACAGCTCTGTATCAGGAAGAACTCAGACAAAAGCACACACTAACGTGGTGAAGGGGAGCGCAAACGTTCTTCAACAAAGAACTGTTCTATGAAATATGTGCATCTTCAATAAGGGGCCCATATTTCAACAGCTAAATGAGCAAAAGCTTTAAAGATATCATTTTCAGAATCACAAATGTCAACAAACAGATGGTGAAATATCAATAAAAAGATGGTGAACTTTATTAATAATGAAAATGCATACGAACAGTCATATATCCATTTTGCCCATCCACTTGGCAAAAAGTTGGGAGTATTAATGATTTTCAATATTGAAGGCTCAACGAAGAAACAACATTTTAGAGTCTTTTGTGAGTGAGGAGGGGCTATGTAATTCTTTTTTTAAAAGATTTTATTTATTTATTATATGTAAGTACACTGTAGCTGTCTTCAGACATTCCAGAAGAGGGCATCAGATCTCATTATGGATGGTTGTGAGCCATCATGTAGTTGCTGGGATTTGAACTCCCAACCTTCGGAAAAGCAGTCAGTGCTCTTAACCGCTGAGCCATTTCTCCAGCCTTGGGTCTATGTAATTCTAGAAATTAGGCAGAGAAATAAATGATGATTAATTGTATAACAATTATAAAGATGTACTGTAATAAGAATTACGTAAATGTCATTTTTTTCTAACTATCTTATTGGGCTGTACTCGATACAATGTTTATAACATGACTTGAAGGGTGAATTGATACAATGTTGATACAATGTCTATGGGATGACTTGAAGGTGAAGGGCAGGGGTATAGTGGGATAGCCTTAGGTTACTACTGATCATAGTGAGATAGCCTTAGGTTACTACTGACCCTCTTCATCTAACCCCAGAAATCTACTCTGAGTAGCATGATGGAATACTACACTGTCCATCTACCCCTACATAGGTCATTTTGTCCCTTTTCCCCAGTGCATCCACACTGTATGTGACACCCACCTGGCAGCTACCACGTTCACCGTGGTGTCATGGTATCTCAGTATTTATGATTAACTAGCCTTTTAAAAACTCATAGCTTGCCGGGCGGTTGTAACACACGCCTTTAATCCCAGCACTTGGGAGGCAGAGGCAGGTGGATTTCTGAGTCCGAGGCCAGCCTGGTCTACAGAGTGAGTTCCAGGACAGCCAGGGCTATAAAGAAAAGCCCTGTCTCAAAAAAACAAAAACAAAAACAAACAAACAAAAGACAAAACAAAAAAAAAACTCACAGCATGATGAGTAATCTATTTGTTTCTGAAAATCTTCATATGATATTTTAAACTGTGGCTGACTGTAAGTAACTAAAACCACCAATAAGAGGAGACTACTATTTGTATTCGTCTTGGTTCCCTAGAGTAACAGAATGTGTTTGTGTTTGTGTGTTTGTGTGTTTGTGTGTTTGTGTGTGTGTGTGTGTGTTACAGGCTGTAGTCTAGCTAATCCAACAATGGCTGGCTGTGAACAGCCTTCACAACTATACACTGACCAAGTCCTTAACCCCATGCTTCTCAGCATCCTCATCTATAAATCAGAATGAGCAGTAGCCCAGAAGTATTACTAATTACTGTTATCATTGTTTTTTAGAGTATATTCCCTTCTCCCAGGACCAACTGTGAAAATTATGCTAATTATAAATTATTTACATATAAATTATATTTGGGCTATTATATCAATATCTGGTATGGACATATAGACAGCACATGGGATAATCAATCATATCCCAAAGATGAGAACAAACGTCGCAAACACTGAGCTCATAGAAGTAACAGTTTTTAAAACAGCAAAGTTAGCCCAGAAGGTAACATTACAAAAAGATTCATTGATAATGGAAAGACAGAGGTTGACTCGTGTGAGTTAAGTCACGTGTGAGTTAAGTCAGGTTGATTTAGCTCAAGGGTTGCAAGATCCCACTTAATTTGGTAAGTTCTGAGAGAGAGCTCTCAGCATGTTACACAGACACAGCAGCCTACAGCAGACTCACCAACCAACCAAAGGGCAGGAGGGGTTTTCGAGAATGAGAAGGGTCGAGGAATTATGTACTCATTATCTTACTAATTAGCAGATAGAGAAACAAACCTTTAAACCTGATACCTACTGACTCTGGGGAAAGAGGTTGGGTTGGGGGGCAGGTGATTGGGGAAGGGGGGCGATAAATACTTTTTATTAAACTCTTTTGTATGATTTAAATTGTATGTGCAATGTGATAATCACCTAATCCCAGCAAAACTAATAATAATAATAATAATAATAATAATAATAATAATAATAACAATCCTATAGAACTTGTCTGTCCACCAGAAACTCTTGTCTGCTTTTCTGTTGGCTTCTATTCTTAGGCTCAGCTCAGGGTTCCCTCAGCTCCTCCTGCATCTCTGCCCATCACAGCCTCCCAGGAATTCCAGGACAGCAGAATGTAGCACCGGGATGGGGTTTGTGAATTCTCACCTGAATAGCCCAGTTTTGTAGAGTATCATCAAATGATGACCATACCTCGCCTCCTCCTGCTGCAAGGTTCATGAAGTCTGTGCTCTAGCCATGGTTGTTGGTCACAGCTTACAACAGAGCTGATGGCCTGGCTGCCCCAGGTTGGAGTCTATAAACTGTAGTCACATACAACCTGGCAGCCCGTCCACTCACTGACATAATATCACAGTAGTACTGAGCATAAGCAGTGCCTCAAGAAATCCACCTCCAATGCTGTGAGAATATTGTGGACTTTGTGTGCTGACAAAGTCCTGGGTCATAGATAGTCACAGTGGAGGGTCAGAGGGGTTTGTTACCTGTGTGCTTGTTCCTCTTGTCATCCTAGGGACAGAGCCCAGGGACTTGTACATGCAAGGCAAACGCACTACCACTAATCTATATCCCAGGCCCTTCTTACTTTTGTTTTGAGACAGGATCTCTTTATGTTGTTCAGATTGTCTTTGAATTTGTTGTCTTATCCAGGTAGGCCTCAAATTTGCAATAGTCCTGCCTTAGCCTCCAGAGTAGTTAGAATTAAAAAGCAAAAGAAACAAACAAATAAAAAATAGGGTCATACTATGTAGCCCTGCCTGGCCTTGAACTCACTATGCAAACCAGGCTGGCCTCAAACTCACATGGATCTGCCTGTCTCTGCCTCCCTACTAGGATTAAAGGAGTTTGCCATGCCTGGCAAACCTGCACTCTTAATCAAAGGAAATAGCTATACTTCAGTTAGAGATTAGTGAAAATTAGCATCCCTGTGCAAGATCATGGGTATCCAGAACTCCACACAACCCCAGGTGAGAATTCTGACACACTCTGAATGTGTTTACAATTCTGAATCGAATCTGTGGTAAGCTGCTTGGACCTCAGCCAGGCCTAAGACCCAGACACACCATCATGGAAACTGTTGCAGGACAGAGATGAGGATTCCACAATGTCTCAAACTCTTAATGAGATTGCAAAAAAAAAAGAATTGTAAAAAAGGCACAAATCGCAGAAGTCAGTTCTCTCCTTCCTCTATGTAGGTCCTATGGGTTGGACTTAGGTTGCCAGGTAGGGCAACCAATGCCTTTAGTCACCAAGCTGCCTTGACAGACTTTTTAGGGTTTTTTTTGTTTTTGTTTTTGTTTTTCGAGACAGGGTTTCTCTATGTAGCCTTGGCTGTCCTGGAACTCACTCTGTAGACCAGGCCAGCCTCCAACTCAGAAATCCGCCTGCCTCTGCGTCCAAAGTGCTGGAATTAAAGGTGTGGGCCACCGCTGCCCAGCTAACTTTTTAGGTTTGAGAAATTAGAATTGTCTGTGTTCACTTTAGTTCTCCCAGACTTCTGACAGGTGATTAGGGAAATCATAAATGACAGATATCTAGAGTATTGAAATTTCCTCCTTGAGCTGACTAGCATAGCACTTTGTGCTATGTGTACAAGCACAATTAACGGCAGCCCATGCACATCATCAAATGTGTCTATTTTGAAATTATTCCCATAAAGAAGTGGGGTCTGGGGTCCCACCTCCCCATTTGAAGTAGGCTGATGACGGACTGCCTTGAGCAATAGCCGCACACTATATGATTCCAAATAATAACGGATGAGAGATTATGACAGATTTCTGCCTGTTTGTCAAAGCCCTTGCTCTCAGACATCTGGGCCATGATTCAAAAATTTCCGACTATCCTAAGACTGCCACACTCTGAGGATGCCCAAAACAAGTGAGGTTGTCATTAGAACATCTCAGGTAACAGCTCCAGCAGTCGCGTCTTTACATAGATAAAGCAGGAAAGGTCAGAGATTCCATCCTCTGGGTGTTTGTCATGGTTAATCGTCCAAGCTGAATCCCTAGTTACCAAGGAAGGCCCTTCCTTGCTATGCTAGCCCAGCTTTCTGACCCCAACACCAGCATTTAATATGGGTAGGCGTTGTGTGCCGTAAATTTCTCTAGGAGTCTATTACCAAAACAAAAAAATAAAAAATAAAGTCTACTGTGGCGCCTGCAAGAAGCTGGCAGAAACTGCAGTACCCAAGAGGCAGACGTGGCAACCAGAAGTCTGGATTGCTGAGCAGGGCATCTCATCCAGGGCCCTTTATATCATCAAAATGTTCTAAAGCGATGTACTGAACGTAGCTCAGAGGACACAAACCCAAGGGCCCCTTAAGTTTCCAAGTAGCGTGTATGAAGTCAGTAACGTGTAAGGAAACTGTACGTGAATGCTAACCTATGAGCAAGAAAGCCAAGGAAGAGCTACTGAACCCAAGATGGCCAGCTGTCTGCTGAAGCGGAAACTTAAGGGTTCTTTGGAGAGTCAGTTTCGTCAGATGGTGTTTTGCTGGAACAAACATGTGAAGGAGTGTTTTCCTGAAGCCAACACAGGTTAAAGGTTATGCTAAATCAAGCCCATGAAAGGTCATGTGATGGATTCTTTGCTAATGACACGCATGCATTGGTCCGCCTTATATTATGTAGTTGAGCTGCATTTATCAGGACTCCTTAGAGAGAAATGCACCCCAAAAAAAACTTCTGGTGGTGTGCTGTAGCTTCTTGCCACAAATTTGGGCCAATTGACAGAGTGATGTCAGCTGAGACGGACTCACGTGCCGAGGAGAGCAAGACCCACGGAGGACACATGATGTTGGGAGGGAGTGTATATAGGACTCAACCGACTGTCAGGGGTGCTTGGCATGCTTGTATAGCTAAACACCTCTTAGTCTCAAAGCTTCACTGACCTCTGCTTCATGGAGAGAGCCATAGCCTAGGACTGTCCCTGGTGTCCCTGCTCATGAGCCTGACTGCTCCTGTTAGGTCGTGCCACCACCACGACTATCCAAACACTGGCGAACTGGGCTGCTGATATATCTGAGAAGTGGTTTTGAGTGGATTGATCTGCGGGTGCTGGCCTGGGAACTGTTGATTTCCTAAATAGGTTCACTTCCCCCATATCCTTTCTTTTCCACTACCTCTGGTGGGTGATGGGCTAGAAGGGAGGTTAAAGCATCATTAAAAATAGTTTGAAAGAATTAAAGTTACAGGCTGCCGACATCCACTGTTCCCTTTCCGTGCACAGCCAGCACTGAGAGTGGTTGCCTGGAAACCTTTCCGGTCTCCTTCAAAACTAAGTGGGGCCATTAACTAGATGTGCCAACGGGAGAGCGGCAGACATGGCGTATGCTACTTCTGAGCCATGTCACTTAGAATGCTGACCCTTCACCCCTACTTCCACACCTATCAGTTGTCCAAAGGTTCCAGGCACAAGGCAGAATGAGCCCTAGCTCTGAATGACTTTGTAGGGGAAGGCCGACACTTACCATAGATCCCCACATCTGTCTGTCACACAGGCAGGGGAAGTGTTTCTATACATTAGATATTGAATGTCAGAGCTATTTATAGTAGCAAGCACATCCCCCTAATTACCACACCAGTGACAAGGAGCAACTCACACTTGACCTCGGTGGCATCCAAGAGGTAAGCATTAGTCAGTACTACGGAAACCTCAGGCTGAGGCGGCGGCTCAGCAGCCAAGAGCCCTTGTTAGGGATTGTCCCCATACCTACATGGTGGCTCACAACCATCTGCAACTCCAATTCCAGGGGACCTAAACCCTCTTCTGGTCTCCATGGGGCATTACACATACATGTAGACAATCCCCCCCACACACACACACACATAAAAATAAACTACTAAAATCTTTAGAGACTATGGGAATCTAAAAGCATCAGTCCCAGCCTGTCGCCACTTAAGGTTTTCTATGTGAGATATGAACAGCAGCTATATTTTACTGCCTTTCTTATTTTTAACAGGCAATTCCATCTCTAAAGTCCCTGTGAACACAGATAAAGCCCGTGGCGCTATTACACCTTGCACGCTCCACATCAGGACTGGCAGACTCTGTTTACACTCTCTTTTTAACATTGGAGGACAAGAGTCTGAACCTTTGAGTTTCCTTCCCCCGACATCCAATCCACCTTCTTGAACCCTAATGACCAGCGGAACAGAACTGAGAGGTAAGGAGTCAGGAGGTGGTCTATCTGGTCACGGTCTTCCCCCTCTTTTAGGGGTCAGTGCATTTAGACAAGAGGCTGGAGAGATCTGGAGACAGTAGGAAGAGGGGATATGAAGCAAGGAGCCCTCACTAGACATCGATTGTGTTGGTACCTTGGTCTTGGTTCCCCCCACCCACATATCTTTGAGAAGTAGATTTGACCTTCTATGCACCATTCAGTCTGAAGTATGTGCTTAAGTGTCACAAAAACAAACAAACAAATAAAAAAACCTAAGATACAGAGCCAACATCTATCTCAAAAGCCAATCACATCACTCCAAGAGTGAATCTCCTGTCACATCTTCATCCAAGCCAAGTGCAGCTCGGAGCAGTCACCTACCTCTTCGCCTTCCATCTCCTAGCAAGTTCCTCCAAAATCCACTGCAATCTATCCTACAAGGAATGTCCCCCGGCTGCACCTGCCACCCTGCACCCATGAATCTCCCACATCCTGCTTTGCTCATGACCCATGTGCCCTGGGCGACTGAGTGGGTTCTGTCAGTGTAGCTCGAGAGCAGCCCTGTCAACATCCAAATGGCTGGTGTGACTGTGTGAGGATAATAAAGTTATCTCTGGACATTGAGATTTGAATTTCAAATATCACATGAGTGTTATTTTGATTTTGCTTGATTTCCACAGTTTAAGCATGGAAAGGCCATTCCTTTTGCAATTCCTTCTTAGGTGTATAAGTGTCTGCTGGCATGTGTTCCACCATTCACGGGCTTCACACCCTCAGAGGCCAGAAGTGGGCAGGAGATCCTTTGGAACAAGATTTACAGATGACTGAGAACCATCATCTGGGTGCCGGAAACCAAACCCAAGTCCAGTGCCCTTAATCACTAATCCATCTCTCCAGTGCTCTTAATCAATCACTGATCCATCTCTCCAGTGCCTGTTTTGTGGTTGTTGTTGTTGTTTGTTTGTTTTTTGTTTTTTTTTTTAGGTCTTAGTTTGTAACCCAAACAAAATCATTCGGCTTGTCAGGCTTGGCCCACAAACTACACTATGGTAATGCGTGGCCATGTGACCTAACTCTAATTGTGACCAACGGGAGCTTTAGGAATGGCTCTCTAGATAATTCTTTTCAACTTAAAAGCAGCTCTGTGGGGAAATGATTTCTCCAAGTGTTGCCCTTTCTGTAATGCCACCTTGGGGCATGTATGACAAGCTTCATCTCCTAGAGGCAGGGAAGAGTATAGATGTTTGGTCCTTGTTTTCATCATTAGAAACCATTTGACTCCAGACTTCTCGCTGATGGTGGTGGTGAAATTTCCTCATCATAAATATTCATGTAGCTTCATGTAGCTCAGCACCTTTCAGGACCAAGTAAAAACCTTTCAGGACCAAGTAAAAACCTTTCAGGACCAAGGAAAAGGAGCTGTGGTGCCAGTCTGTCTGAATATAGGTGGCAAAGGAGAGCCTAGCATAGAGGAGTTGTAAAACAACTAGACATTCACTTGCTTTTTTTAAAAAAAGATTTATTTATTTTTATTTATATGAGTACACTGTAGCTATCTTTAGACACACACCAGAAGAGGGCATCTGATCCCATTACAGACGGTTGTGATTCACCATGTGGTTGCTGGAAATTGAACTCAGGACCTCTGGAAGAGCAGTCAGTGCTCTTAACCGCTGAGCCATCTCTCCAGCCCCTCACCTGCTTTTTATGACCAGTGCAGCAGCCATTTTTAACCACCACAGTGATAAAATATCTGTCCATGGCTGAGCCAACCACTCCCATCATGCCTCAGAGTCCACCAGAGCCAACTTCATAAACACTCTGGCAGATGTTGAACAACCCATGATCCCCACAGGAATTCCATATGCCACAGTGAGTTGTGACATACTTGTATACTGGCTTGAGAAAACGGAGAGCATCCCTTACTTTAAGCCACTTGACACCTCCTAACCATCACAGCCCCTTGGTGATGCCACCTGTAGTAGCCACACCACTGTGGTGAGTCACACAGCTCTACATAGCTTTTCAGGTCTGACCAGGTTTGTCAGTTCAGTCTCCAGAGAGGACTCACTCACCATAAGATAAGAAAAGGAAAAAAAGTAAATGTAAGAGAGCCCACTCGAGTTGACTCTTTCAATGACCATATCTCGAAATGAGATAATCCCAACCTGGAAAAGGAGTGCCCAGGAGTCACGTGTACTGTGGTAGTACACAGGTTGCTGGAAGGAAGCGCAGTTTCTTCATGGTGTAATTGCCTGCCACCATCTCTGCTCTGGGACCCACAAACCAGGCAGTCAGGAAGTGACAAAGCATGACCTAGAACCACTTTATAAAAACTGCACGTTTAAGTATCGTGTGGTTTAAGTGCCAAGCCCGGGTTTCTAGCAATGTATCCAGGGATGCATTGTGGTGATTACGATAAATAATTCACCAGTGTGCAAGCATGCAGACTGTAACTATACAAGGGAAGCTGGTACGCTGGTGCTGAGTGAGACAAACGTGGGTGACCACTACTGAATGTACAGCTCACTGCCGATATACCTGACTTCCTTCTCTTGAGGTACAGTTCATTTTTAAAATTGAATTGAAGTGGATTGTTGTATATCACTTGGTATACTATTTGTCTTAGTCAGGGTTTCTATTCCTACACAAACATCATAACCAAGAAGCAAATTGGGGAGGAAAGGGTTTATTTGACTTACTTTCACATTGCTGTTTATCACAAAAGAAGTCAGGACTGGAACTCAAGCAGGTCAGGAAGCAGGAGCTGATGTAGAGGGATGTTCCTTACTGGCTTGCTTCTCCTGGCTTGCTCAGCCTGCTCTCTTATAGAACCCAAGACTTCCAGCCCAGGGATAGCACCACCCACAAGGGGCCCTACCCCCTTGATCACTAATTGAGAAAATGTCCCACAACTGGATCTCATGGAGGCACTTCCCCAACTGAAGCTCCCTTCTCTGTGATAACTCCAGCCTGTGTCAAGTTGACACACAAAACCAGCCAGTACACTATTGTACATATATGGAAACCTACAAACATATGTATACACATTTAGATAAGAATAGACATGAAAATATATCCCCTCCCACACACATGTTCACGAACAGGAAGACCCTTGCATGCATTATAGACAGACACACAGAACAAACACACCCTTTCTTATCTCTCAGCATCTACGTAAATTTTGTGGATGTTGTCTTTCCTAGAAGAGATATTAATAGGGGCTCACAAGTCAGACCACATTCAGTTGAAACCTGGATCTGGCTCTCTTGAGCTATGTGGACTTTAACAAGCTATTGACTCCTTGAACCTTGAACCTTGAACCTTGAACCTTGAACCTTGACCCTTGAACCTTGGTTGCCTAACTAAAAGTGGTGATAGCAGCGTGCCTCTCTGACAGAATGCCATAGACTGTGAGGGAGATGATGCCTATCAACAGCTTGGCTCCTGTCAATGCAGAGCTCAAAAGGTTCGGTTTTTTGCTTCTCACCCACTTCTTCCTCCCCATCTCCTTTCCATTGTTTTCATCCACCACTAGGAAACCACATACAAAGATCTGGAGAGGTTCTCATGCTTTAGCTGGATCGTAATGTCAAGAGAGCCCAAGAGCTGTGTGTATGGTTGGTCCTACCGGGAGCAATGATAGTGTATTAGTCCACAGGTCAGAACCCACTTCCTCCCTGCTCCTCCCCACAGGCTGTCCTGCCTCCTCCCTGCTCAGATACCCAACCCGCAGCGGAGCAGCTGCCGGAGCTGGGTGCAATCTGCAGTGCCCGCTCTCACACCTAGGCTCCACCTCCCTAGGATGTGTGCTTCCACAGATGTGTGCTCCCACAAGTCAGGGAAATGGGGCTCTGAAAATCAAACCTGAAGTCAGCTAGGACAGTGGGTCAGCAGGAGGTGACACGTGGGGACTCTTACCCTGAGGTGACATGTGGGGACTCTTACCCTGAGGCCTTGTATTTCAGAGAAGATGAGAAGGGAGCTAGAGAACCTGTCTCCAACTCAAGCAGTGGAAAGAATGAGACAGAAGAAATGGAACAGAGCAGGTGGATGAGAAGAGAAAAGAAAAAGAAAAGAGACTGGGGACATATGTACAGACGTCGAAAAACCAGCCAAGGACTCTTGCCCATTTTCAGGATCAGCTTGCTCCCTCTTCTCTCTCTCTCTCTCTCTCTCTCTCTCTCTCTCTCTCTCTCTCTCTCTCTCTCTCTCTCTCATTGGATATATGTATATTTGTTTTCTGTGTCTGTGTGCATGTGACTTTCTGTTCATATATATATGCACATGCGTTTGCACATCCATTTTTAACTAAACATGTATGCTTACCTATCTTTATGTTTGCATATATACAGCCGGCCACTACCCTGTAAGAGACCCCTTCCTTCCCTTCCTCTCTCCCTCTTTCTCCTTTCTACCTCAGAGCACATTCAGAAAGTTGCTCTGCTTTTCTGTTACTTCATGAACTAAAATTAAAAATAGGTTAAATAATGGTTGTGCCACCTGCAAGCCACATGGAGCCAAGGATAGCTAGGAACACAGACCAACTCAAAGTAGCAGATTTACTTATATCTCCAGGGTGTGTGCATGTGCGCGTGCGTGTACACGTGCATGTGTGTGTGTGCATATGCATTTGTGTGTGTGTGTGTGCGTGTGTGTGCGTATGCGTGTGTGTTCATGTGTGTGTGCATATGCATGTGTATGTGCATGTGTGTGTGCGCGCATGCGTGCGTGCGTGTATGTGTGAGTGTGTCACTTTGTTTTGTAACTTGATGAAGCGTCTCTCCAGTGTGAACTCTGTAGATAACTGTGCCTCCACGTAAAAAGGCTGGACGGCCCGTGGACTGAGGAAAAACATCTGCACCTTAAACGGAATGAAGAGGCTGCTGCAATTTCGCCTTTCACGGAGTGCCGCTGCATCTGAAAGGTTTGCATCCTGTAAGCAAAGGTATAGACCAAATAAGTGAACATATGGGTAATAAATAAATATAACACAAACAAATCATCAAAAGCAGAACTCAGAGAGAAAGAGGACATGACAGTTCTACTTTTGGGCCTCCTAAAGGGCAATGAGGACCACTTTCATCTGAAACAGCCTTGGCACCTTCCATCTATCTGAGACCCGCTTGGCACCTTCCATCTA
>JADRCC010160511.1:0-18790 GCA_019843855.1 Hylomyscus alleni | reverse complement strand
CCCCCCCCCCTCTCTGCAATAAGTTTCTTCTCCTTTTAACAACCACAAAACACCTAGATTCTATTCCATCTAGTCATGTCAGTGTATTATGGTAGGAGAGCCATATCCAGTCTGAACTGGTTTTGGTACAGGTGCAATCAGGAAAACTGTGTCCTGTAAGTAAATCTTCGGGAAGAACTCCTTATTAATGTTATGCCTATGCATAGATGGCATGGATATGACAAAAATCAGATGCGCCATGGGAAGAGATATTCACAGTGAGCAAAGGCTTACGTAGCTCAAACTTGTCAATCAAAATGAGAGCCTCCAAAACTCTTATAATCAAACTTAGGTCTCTTTTTAGATCCCATAAAGAAGCCACAAGGCTCTTGAGCCACTTCCCCCATGGGGCTACTGTCACTCTGGCCAGTGTATCTCTTTCTGATATGCACTGTCACTTTGGCCAGTGTATCTCTTTCTGATATGCACTGTTGCTTTTTGCTTTGCTTTGAAAAAAGGTATTCTTGCTACTTGTGTAAACCATGCAAGCCTTCATTTCAAGTTCTTGAATAAAAGAACCAAAACCCTGAAACACCCAGCCCACACTCTGCGCACTGGTAACACTAAGGAGGAGAGGAAGAGCAGAAATTCCATATGACATGGCAGGGTGAGGACAGCCTCCTCGGATGAGATATTATATGTAGCAGAACTCTCGGCCAGCTGGGGCTTTCCCACCCCCAGGCCTCACCTCTCCCGTGCTGTGCAGCTGCTGTGCAATGTGCCTGAGGTCGTCCTCAGAGGCCAGGGGGTTCAGCTGGTCCTGCACGTCATACACAAACTGCTGCAGCGACATCAGCTGGTTTGGCCCGTTGAGCTTCCGCCAGGAGGGCAGAGTGGAGATGATCTTCTCACACAGGTGAGTCATGGGAGGGCACCCCTAGAAGGGCACGCAGGTGGGACAGGTTAGCCACTGTACAACTGTGAAGCTCTAAGAACCGCAAGAGACAGCATTCATCCATGCAGCACATACCCGGAGGAAGAGGGGAAGAGGTCAGTGCTTCCCTGGCTCTGGCTCAGTACTGGGTCAATGACTATCCTAGTGTTGTCTTTAGGCAGATTTAATAATCAAACAGGGGGCGGGGGGATGGTAGTGATCTTATGTGCAAGTGATGATCAGTCCTTGCAGCTATATTTCAGGAACTATGAACTCAACCAACGTTCACCAATGGCTAATGCCTCCCTCACATCTCCCCTGCCTCTAGCTTCTCCCTTTCTCCCTTCATCCCTCCTCACTAGTTAGGTAATCATCTTAGTCAGAAACAGTAAAGTTATACAGAGACAGAAAAATGAGAATTTTATCAACGTCAGAGTGGATTCACCAGATCTGCGGATGTTATATCATTAGACCAATAGTTAGCAATTGGCTTAAAATTGTGAGGTTTTTTTTAACCTATCAAGGTGGTAAAGCAAGCCAACCAATACTTCACATTCCTAAAATCCCACACCATTCTAATTAGAAACCATCTAGGTATTACCTCATTAATTACACAAAATATTTCTTATGCCACCTTAGTCCCACTTCTTAATTTATAAACAGCAAAGCTGGGGGGCTAAAGAGATAGTTCAGGGGTTTAGAGTATTTGTTGTTCTTGCAGGGGATTGGGCTCCATTCCCCAGCATCAATATGGTGGCTCATAACCTTCCATAACTCCAATTCCAGAGATATGACATTCTCTTCTGATCTTTGTGGACACATACATATATGTATGCAAAACATTCACACGCACGAATACAATTTTTAAAAATGAGTAAAAAAAATTTAAAAAGGCAAAAGTGTCAAGGATGGAGACCAGTCATTTAGGGCACCACCTGGATAGGGGTTGGTCTGCAAAGTAGTTTGCAAGGCCACAGTCAAGCTTGGGGAATTCAAAGAACCCCAGTTGTCTGAGGGACAGGCATCTTGATCCAGACCTGTGAGGAGACCCTGTCTTCTTCACTGAGTATTTGTCCTCATGTCACAGCCTGCTGACCTGTGGGAGCAAGTCTGTCAGACCACTACCATATTACAGCTGAGAAATAGCTCCACACCGGTAGGAAAGCAAGGGTCTGTGAGACACAGAGGAAGATGTGCTTGCTGGGCTTGGGTTTTCTGGGGATCCTGAAAGCACACCTGGAGCAAGGACTCATGACAGAGGCTTGGGTGTTTCCAACACTGAGTACAGGGTGGCCCCACTGGGGGAGAGATGAACTGCACCCTTCACTCAGGACAAAGGGAACCTCGCTGAGGCTGTTCAGCCTTCCCCATCACGATGCTCTTCATCACCTTAGGAGCCTCTGTCTGGAACCCTCCATCCCTCACACACACTGGCATCTGCCCTCACCATGTTCACTTTATGCTGCATAACTTTCTTCTGATGAGGAAAAAAAAATACCACTTTTCAAACAGGTATAATTCCCTTGAAAACTTTTAGAAGGATTTTAGAAGGATTTCTTAGTCCCAAGCTATTTTAAAAACACATTCTCCAAGATTCCTCTCTGTCAGGAAAGGCTAAAAGCATACAACAGTGAGGTTCTAGAGATGACGCATTGTTCTGCATGGCTGTGATGGACAATTCTGAATTGCAAGGCTTTCAGAAGTCTCATCTCAGGATTGATTCTTATTGCTGAAATGCCTTTCCTGGCATTATTACATTAACATAACAATTCCTCGGTATTAGCCTGCCCTATTTGGGCAGATTTTCTGCACATCAACGAAGATGTACTCTTTTGTAGCAATGCTATATAGACATAAATTGATGATTTCATAATCCCTAATCATGATCCTATAGAATTGATAAATGTACACAAGTAATTTTGAGCCCTCTGTAATATGAAAGCTGCAATCAGAGCTCAGGAAACCTTCACGTGTCATGGGCTAATTGCACTAAGATAGAAAACACAAGTGAAACAGATTTACGGTCAGGGAAAACATTCTTTCTGGGATAGCTGTGAAACCATGATCTGATAACCAAAAGTCATAAATTGTGAATGAACAATTTATTGTAGGTGCAAGGACAGAAGATAAAATAGTGGCTAGATTTATCTCTATAAAACTCCCATATTCATGAGACACTAGGCAGATGATTTGCCTCTTGACAAAACCATGCTCACTTAGACATAAGAATTATGGTTTTAAACTCTTAATGACCTGTGGAGCTAGTGGTCAATGTTTACTCCAATATCCAGTCTTAATGGGAACACATGTAAATATCTCTGCTGTAACTTCTTACTCAATTTATGGTTTGGTTTTATGTTTGAAATTGTGAACTTCTAGGAAAAGATGCTTGGAATGCCATGTGATTATGTAACCTGAAAAGGTAAAGAACCAGGACCAAGGACAATCAGAACAGGGAGAGAAAACACAGCAGAGCACACAGAGCAGACCGATTTCTTACAGCAAGTTTCTTCTTACTGGTAAGGGCAGGGCTTTTTCATACTCAATAAAAGGGTAGAAGTTTTTTCTTTCTCTAAGCAATAAAAGTTAGAGCTTGTTTTTCATCCATAATGAATGAGTTTTTTCTGCACTGGCACTTGTTCAATGGAACTTGCTTATAGGGGCTTTAGCTCCATCCACCAAATATATAGATGTGCATATATAAGTATAGGTGTATGTACATAAGTATGCATGGATACTATGGAGTTGATGAAACAGATGGTCAGGCCCGACCAAAATCCGAGTGTATAAATATGTGTGTTTCTGTACATATTGCCTGTATAAAAGTTTTTCTTTCTGTGAGTATGACTCTTTTCCTGGCTCACTAAAAGTTAATTGCTCCAAGCCTCCCTCTCACCTTCCCAGTTAGAGGCATGGCTTCTGGGCAAGAGAAAAAGGAGCCTTAGCAATAAATTCTCTCCTGAGTTCTCTGCTGCTATACAGCATGTTAATTACCACAGAATTACAAAGTAAGTTTAGAAGGTAAAAGAATTACGTTTTCCAGTGCTTACTCAAGCAGAGAATTATAAAGTAAATAATAAGAGAGATAGAGTTGTTTCCCCAGCACTTAATGAAGCACAGAGGGGTAAGGAAGAGTTAAGTTTCCTACAAGGTTGAAGATCATCAGTTTTTTGGCCTGTGTCTGACACGGTATCCGCTTCAACCCATTCCAGCTGGACATTCTTCCAGAACCCACCATGATATTTATTGTTCTACATTCATACATCTGTAAGCTTTAATCCATCCACTTTAGGGATATGTCATGAGCAAAATGGTCCAACTTACTTCATCCTAAGCAAATAAGTAGTTGGGTTCATTTATTAAGTAACCATTTTCTCTATTAAACTGAAATAACACCCCCTTCTCTCCCTCCCTGTCTTGATGCCTGCGTGTGTGTTTGTGTGTGCACACAATGTATATGTTACGCGCCAAAGCCCCATGTCTTCCTCAGTCACTTTCCACCTCATTTTTTGACACAAGGTTCCTGTCTGACTGATGCAGCTGACCAGGCAAGCTTCCAGGCTCCTCCTGTGCCCTCTCACCTCACTCCCCAGCACTGGGACTGCAAGTGCAGATCTATGCACTTAGCTTTTCCATGAGAGCTGAAGATCCACACTCAGGCTTCCGTCTGTGCACTGAGTACATTACTGAGTGAGCCATCTCTTTGGCTCAGCTTCTTTGTGTGCTAGTGCATTTCTATGGACATTCTGATTTCTGGGGACACTCTCTAAGCTGCCTTAACTGTTTTGATTATAAAAAAAAAAAAAAAACAACTGAAACATGTTTTCTCCTTTCATTTCAGTTTCAAGATGAAAATCCCAATGCCCTCCATCCCATGGAGATTCTGTGCAGAATCATATTGCGTTTGTGCAACTGGGGAAAGTGCAGCACTCCCTCATATTTTACCTGCAATGAAAACACAGTCTCTTCCAATGTGTCAATGAGAACAGTTTCATCTAATGTATCAATAAGAACACAGTCTCTTCCAATGTGTCAATGAGAATAGTCTCATCCAGTTTGTCTTCACCTATCAACACACATCCTTCAGTAAATTTTGTTAGTGGCTACTTTTCTGAATTTGTTACACACACTAGATAAGCAGATTAGACTTGCTGTTGTGGTTTATAAAAAGAACTTTTATATTTAAAGAAGCCAGGAAACACGATAAGAACTTGATGCATTCTGAGGTGGTCCACTATTGTCCATAACAACCCTCATCTACTACCTTGTCTGTTTCTGTCTTCCTGCCTCTTCCAGAGTAACAGGAAAATATCACCTGGAAAAAGACCTTAGTCCTGGCTTCTACTGCCTACCTGTCCCCCTGAAAACCAAACCAAGCTGGGGGCACTAGAGTGGGGCCAGAATGCTGGCTACTGCTGGCATCCCCACGGTGGGGTCCCCGCCCCTCCATGTGGACTCACCGAGACAATCTGACTCCGTATTTCTTGCAGGTGATTCCGAAGAACCTTAATGTCCTTAGACCCAGATGCTCCCGCATCCAGCACAAATAGTTTATTTGAGACATGAAGGTCATTCCCGAACCTATGGCAAGAGCAGGAATGACATCAGCTCTCAGTCAACTTTAGATGTTCCCATGCAGTGGCCATGTTCCAACTGGCCCTAGTGGCTGATGGGAGGAAAGGAGGAAGGGTCATGGAGACCCTGAGGGATCCTCTCTGTCCCTACTGTAGGGTGAATCCTGCTGGTCCCTCTGGTAAGTCAGTGCCCTCCTTCAATCACACAATCAAGAGTCTGGGGTTTCAGCACAGGTAGAGGAAGAGAATGTAGGAAGACGTCAGAGTCTCCTGATGCAGAGGCTTACGTGTTTGCTTTCAAAGGGAGAGGAGGAATAGGGCTAAGATGACAAGCAGAATAAGAAAGTTGCACCTCTGATTTAAAAATATTCACGTAAGACCTCTTTGCATAGCGAAAGAAAACAGAATATATATATCATTGATAATTCAGCACCTGAGGGCCAGCCTATTGCAGGAAGCTGCAGGTTCAACTTAGTGTTTTAAGGACTCATTTTTATCTTTATTCATGTGTAGGTATCTCTGTGTATATGCCACCTGTGTTTGAGAGCCCACAGATGCCCAAAGGGGGCATTAGATCCCCTAAAACTACAGTTACAGGCAGCTGCATGTGTGGGTGCTGGGAACCAAATTCAGGTTCTCTCAAAGAGCCCCAAGTGCCCTTAACTGCTGAGCCATCTCTCCAGTTCCCAAGTTCAAACTTTTTGATGGAGCCTTGAAGCCTACTTCAGTCTGGATTTGGTCTGTCCTCCAGGGGTGCCTGATATAGAGGCTCTGTCCCCAGTGTGGTGATATGTGTTGATGAAGTAGCTTCCATGGGACCTGTGAAGTCTCAAGAGAGCCCAATCCCTGAACCTCTCTGAATTCCTATCCTTACATGCTCTCCACCATGTTGCCACACAGCAGGAAGTGATGTTATCCAGGGGACGTCACAAGGACTGATGAAATGGGGTTTAGACTTCTCCTAAATACATCTTTTCGTTATTGCCTACCTGGCTTGAGGCATATCGTTATAGCACCGAACATTACTGACAGATTCTAAGTTTAAATGTTATACTTTTATACTCCTTTATAAGACAAACAAAGGACTTATATGATCGCGCTGACAGGAGAAGCACTCTGATCTTTTCTACTCTTTCTGGCTGTTAACCTATGTGATTTCCTAACCCAGCCAGTGTCTACAACTTGTTGGGAAGTGAATATTGATGAGGGCAGAAGTCTGTGTGGGGGTGCTGAGTGAGAAGAGGAGAGTGGGCTGTGGCCTTTTGCCATGGTCTCTCTGCATCTAGAGAGATTTGTTGCAAGTGTACTCATTGTTTTGATGGAAGTGAAAAATTTAACAAAGGATCAATCGGTGATGAAAATTCCTTCAGACACCAGACGCCAGTCTACCTAGCATGGCCACATGTCCTTTGCCCCATTGTCTCACCTGACCTGTCCCCCAATCCATATGCTCACCCCACCCACCGGGATGCCATCCTCACCTGTTCCCACACCAGGCAGCCCTCACCTGTTCCCAGCAGGATGCCATCCTCACCTGTTCCCACCAGGAGGCCACCCTCACCTGTTCCCACCACCAGGAGGCTGCCCTCACCTGTTCCCAGCAGGATGCCATCCCCACCTGTTCCCACCAGGAGGTCACCCTCACTTGTTCCCACCACCAGGCAGCCCTCACCTGTTCCCACCAGGAGGCCACCCTCACCTGTTTCTGATCTCTTTCAACAAGGATGTATCCTTATCATATCCAAATTCGCCTCCAGCAGGCCGAGGGATGTTCATGATGTCGGCATGTGTGGCCACCAGGACAACTCGGAGAGGGTTCTTCAGCTTGCCTCCAAATGCTGAGGGAGAAAGTATACCCTGTGAGAGTCTCATCTCCTCTCTGGCTGCGTTGGCCTCATGCCTAGACCACCTGGACAGGTGATGTGCCATCTGGGCACAGACTCAAGGGCTGCATTATGGAGTGTGGACGCTGGTCCGGATCCTCCGCTAGAGACCTCAGCAGAGAGCAGCACAGACTGCAGCACTGAAAGCAGCTCTTGGGGGCATCCTTAAATAGGCTTTGATGTGCCAGCGGGAAGACTGCAACCAAGGTCAGCTTTCACAGTGGGGCAGGGGGAGAGCTGTGGAGGGACCCTTCTGAATGTCAGCCAAATACCTGACATGGCCCAGAGAGAGGACATCTCCAACTCACACAGGCAGGACCATTCCTCACTGAAAGTGTTTTAAAAGAGATATGATAAGGGAGAAGTAAGAAGCAAAATGGTATCCTCTGGGAGGTCAGCCAGCTCCTGTTATGAGTCTGTGTTCTCTGGAGACAGAAGCTGGCTGCTGAACATCGCTCTGCACCAGGCACAATGAGTTCACTTGCAGCAGATCTCGACAGACACAAAGTCCATTCCATCACCCTACCCTCTAGCCAGTGTGCTGAGGCCAGGTCACCCGCTCCTTTTCACCAAGGCCACATGGAGATGCAGGGAGAAGGATAACCCTTCTGCTGATGAATGCCCCAGTACTTTCCAGAAGGGAGCAGGAGCCATGGATGGAAGACTCCACTGTGCAGTCAGCAATGATGCCCTTAGTGATGAAGTGCGTCAGAGGAGAGAAGTGGCTAGCAAGGATGGCTCAGGACTGGGAGGCAGCCACAGCCAGGAGTGCCACCCTGTAGGGTCTGAGTGTAGCCAGCATGCAGACCCCAATAGAAGCACCTCAGGGGAATGGAAGGAAGGGTCTCGCTCACCTATGGGTTCTTCAACTGGGACCAGAGACTTTAAGAAACTAAGCCAGAAAATCACTTGGTTCAGCTGGATCTCATAGGGTTCTTCGAGACTGAAAACAATGACGTGGATGGACGTGGGATCATTGGCAGCGAAGTAGTCATAGCAACAGAAGTACACAGGGTTTCCAGAGAACTCCCATACACTGAAATCCCCAACTCCTGCAGGAAGAAAACAAAGGCTGCCACCGGGAAACACTCCTGTAACTTCAGGGACTCTGCACAGGCTAGTGAGCTCTGCAGCGTGTGTCTGTGTAAGTGCCCAGTGACTTACGCACAGTGCTCCCCATATCTGATGCTCTGCATTTCAGTGCTGCCCAGCCTCTACCACACACACACCCCTGTCTCTCTCCCTCCTACCTCCTAACGGCTTTCATTAGGATAGCTTTGGCTATGTATCTGCAGCACACCTACCCTGAATCCCTTGGAGATGAATCTGTGTGTTACAGGTGTATGGGGCCCAGTGAAGTTGTGGAAGTGTTTGTGTATACAAACGAACTTCGATTTTTTTTCCCTCACTTTCATATTATTATATAAAGAAGTAGAGATCCAGTCAGGGGAAGAAGAGTTCAGTCCTGTCGGGTTCCATAGGAAAATGGACTGAACACACAGAATCACATGGTTTTAGATATACACATCCTCTAATTGGCAGCTCAGCCTAGTGTGGAAAGTTCTGGAAACAGAAATAGAACTTTCAGCCCTGAAGGCCTGCTTGGTGGTGGCGATTTTGAGGGTGAGGCTCAAATACAAGCCCCTTCTTTCTTCACACTGCCTGTCCAGTTCTGTCCTAGGAAGCAGAGAGATTGAAATGAAGGAAGTAGACCCGGACTTTAATCCTGGTCAGCAGAACCAGGAGCTCTCTGACTGAGTCCCCTAACCAAGTAGCACTGTTTTCTCTGGGGAAGCCGTAGCGGACCCTGCAGTCTATGTTCTTAGAGAGCTCCGAGGTGATTCCTGGTGTTAAATCATCACAGCTTCAGGTGTGATGTGGTTTTCACTAGGTACAGGATAATCATAGGGCTTCCCCAGGATGTCTAACTTGTGGCGCATGGGCCACATTCCAGTATAGACAGGAGACACCTGTGACATGACCTGATGATGTCATGTCATAGTGTTGAAGGGACATAACGTGATACTGCCATCTTCTGAGAGCCTCCCATGATGGCAGGCTCTGTCACATCTCTCCTCCTGCCCTCTCAGGATCCCCACCAAACTGTGCTCCTGCTGAGGCATGGTTTGCCTCTCCTTAGGATCTATGAGCTGCAGGCTCCAGGGACAGGATGGAGAGGTGGGGCATGGTGGGAGGAGCTCAGGTGCAAGGCCCTCAGGAAGAAGTTAACGCAAGCATGTTACGTTACCCTTGAGAGTTGGTTATTATGAAGATGGAGGCTGGTCACTTCCCTACTCTCTGGTTCTGTCTCAGCCTTTGTCTCATAAACAAACAGACAACAAGAAGATGTGCAGAGAATTCCCCATGATGAGCATTCGGTATGATGGCCTATATGCTTAAAACAACCTTTTCAAATATGCTTTATCAAACTGTGAGGGGCTGTGTTCATCATTAGAACCTCACCAAACAGGTACTCGGCTCTACATTTCAAACTGTACTAACCAACCAATCGGTCATTTAATAAGTACTCACTGAGTGCTGGGACTTTGCTAAGTGCTGACGGCTCCCTACCATGTAGTTTTACTTTTCAGGCATGTGAGTCAGTCATGACTCAGGCCTGCATTAGCCCATTACTAGTCTGCAGACAGCACTCGGTACAAGCTCCCTTTGGGTAATGACTGGGAGCCCTGCAAAAGGAAAAAACCCAAGTTCCTTCCCTCAGAGTAAGTGGGGTGTACCGTTCAAATAAGCATTCTGGATGTCGATGGCTTTGGTGGACTGGTCATCAGTCGAGCAGTGGAGGTGGTGAGATGGAGCCACGAACACTTCCAGCATCCCTTTGGTGAGGCCTGGCTCGAACATCATGCTGCGGCTCCTCACGCTCACGTTCTCACAACCAGGGTACAGGTTGTTAATGCTCACCGAGACTGCAGGCCAAAGGGTTAAAACTCAGGACATGGTGCAGGAATCCCAAAGCAGGCAGCAAAAGAAGAAGAGTGGATGGTAAGGGAAGATGGGGTAAAAGGGGCAGACAGAGACGGGCCCAAGGAAAGGCAGGACTGTGGGGTCCGGAGTTGGGGGAAGGTGAGGGGGGATTAGATACATGCACGCTTCAATGTATCTTTCCTTAGACTCCAAGCCTCCCAAGAGCATTACAATGTATCTACAGATTGCAAGCTCTGCAAGAGCCTTAGGGATCCCTAGGAATGTCTCCTGCCCAGCAACCATGTCCAGGACAAACCACCTGGGAGAGTAGACACGATTAGCTAGCTATGGGCTTAAGCTAGCAGAGGAGGGCAGGCGGTATTTGGCAGGTGGCCTTTCCTTCCTACACCTCAGTGATAAGTGTTCATGGCATGGATAAGAGGCCAGGACAGGCTTTATGGTAGCAGGGTAAGAGTAATAGCTTATGAAGTCACAGGGAGAAAAATTGTTGACTACTGCCCTCTAGTGGTAACAGGAGGCAGACTTGGAGGGAGACCCTCTTTTGGTCTGAGGATTCATTGGCAATTTCCTAGGCAGTCTGTCAAGAGTTCCTCTAAGAGGCTGGAGGTTTCCTTCTATCCTGTACAGACACAAGGTAACATCCAGAAGCCCCTCAACCCCCCACGGGAGCTACAAAATGGAGTGAGACATGTGACAGCCAGTGACAAGTGTGTTTGGGTTCTCAAGTCCCCAGCACTGTGCGGCCAGTGTTTGTCTCACATCCGGATGCCAGTGGGTTCCTCCAGTGGTGAGTGAGGACGTGTGTGCTACATCTTGGCTGAGGTCTCAGCCTTTGCTCTTAGCATCTTTCCCCCTGGAGAATGCAGAACCCAACAACTTGAGAGGACTGATAGCCACCACCTGGAGCGCCTACCTGTCGGCTTAGCAGCCAGGGGCGACGGTGGGAAGCGGGTGGAGTTGGTAGAGGACAGTCTGGGCCGGCGCCTTCTGAAGAAACTCCTTAACAGCCCACACTTGAGTGATTCCACCAGGGTGGATTTCCCAGATCCTGAATGGCCAAAGAGTTTGAGCTTGATTCTGGGCTGGAGATTCTGGGTGGGTCGGAGTTGCTGGATGAAGAGTCCTCGGTGTGTGTCCTGACGGAAGAATGAGAGGCCATGTTCTCAGTCATGGGAAAAATGAAGCTCTGAGCGGGCTGCACCCTATGAGCCTTAGGTTTTCTGGTCCTGGGTCTGTACTCCCTACTCTGGTTGGGGATACATTACTTTGCTGTTTCCACAGAAATGTCTTTCAACCCGAAAAGACACACGGCATTGCAATCACTGTTTGGAAGTGTGGGATTCAGCAACTCCAGTCTATTCCATGCTGTTATCCATCCCTGCTCTCTCACTTCAGAGGCCTTTTGTCCTGTCTTCCAAACCTGCAGTCATCTGTTCAGCCCCTGGCAACCTCTGCCCTCTGTCTCCAGATCTGCCTGTTTCCACGGCATCTGGATCCTAACAAATTGGGTGGAAAAACCTGTGAAGCATTAACATAGACACGAAATAAGATGAGCCTCCTCAGACCAACTGGGGCCTGTCCCTCTGTGTGGAGAGGCTGGGGCACTGGTGATAGAGTCTCGCTGTAAGAGGGTAGAGCCTGCCCCTCTCTGGGCTGTGAGTTGGCTCCTTGAGGGCCACTGTCATGGTGCACGCAGGCCCTGTCTCTATTTGTATGAAAATTCTGGTTCCCATCACAAGAGAGTAGGGCCCGTTCTGGTATGTTTGAAAGATCTAGTTTCTTTATGGCTACACCACAAGAGGGCAGAGCCTACTCTTTTATGAGACCAGAGAGAAGACATCACAAGTCAATGTGTGCTGTGTGAGGACTGAAGGACAGGAGAGTGGTCTTGCTCTATTCCTTCTTGGACCTATAGGAGAAGTGTAGATCTCCCCAGAACAAGCCAATCCTCAGATTGACTCAGCCATGCATCTGTCCATAAACACAGTGGCCTCTAAGTTGACAGCTCAGTGCTGAGAACTTGGAAATTTAGGTCTATAATCTGGAAGAGATCCAGCCATGTGGACAGATTGACTTGGGGCATAACATATGTGCCCTGGATGGGATGTCTTTATCAAGAGGCACGACATGTTCAGAGAGTTCACCTCAAGTGTCTTAGTTAGGGTTTCACTGTGTATACAGACACCATGACTGAGGCAACTCTTATAAAGACAATTTAATGTGGGCTGGTTAACAGGTTCAGAGGTTCAGTCCATTATCATCAAGGTGAGAGCAGGGCAGCATCCAGGCAGGCATGGTGCAGGAAGAGCTGAGAGTTCTACATCTTCATCTGAAGGCTGCTAGTGGAAGACTGACTCCCAGGCAGTTAGGATGAGGATCTTAAGCCCACATCCACAGAGACACACCTACTCCAACAAGGCCACACCTCCTAATAGTGCCATTCCCTGGCCCAAGCATATACAACCATCACATAGCCAGGTGGTGGTGGCACACGCCTTTAATCCCAGCACTTGGGAGGCAGAGGCAGGTGGATTTCTGAGTTCGAGGCCAGCCTGGTCTACAGAGTGAGTTCCAGGACAGCCAGGGCTATACAGAGAAACCCTGTCTCGGAAAAAACAAAACAAAACAAAACAAAACAAAACATACAACCATCACATAAAGTCTGTGCACTCAGGCATCCTTCCCACCACAAGTTCTCTCTTATCCTGTCCTCCCCACCAGCTTTGTTTTTATCATCATATGTTCTTTCTCTAATGAGGATCTGTTAGAAGCAATTGCACATACATGTTACATGTCTCCTCCCTCACTGGGCTGCAGGACTCTCAGGTGATAGCCACAGAAGCTGTCTGATCCTCCCCTTTTTAGATAAGGAAACTGAGGCCCAAGGACACAGAGCAGAGCAGAATCTACCACTGCATCCTCTACCCATACCCATCCTGGAGTGTGAAAGGGAGACAAGCAGAGGGGAGAAATAAAGAAAGACATGCGGACAGAAGCGGAATCTCATGCTGTGTGCTGGAGGCTCAAGCAGAGAACCACACAGCCATCCATAGCCCATCTCACTGGGAGGACACAGCCCTACCGGGTCCCTGTCTCAAACATAATGTAGCTGTGGGGGTTTCTTGACGTCAGTAAGATTGGTAAACCATCACTAGAAAAAGTGTGCAAAATGAGGAAAAGGCCCTCCCTACTTATATCTCCATGGGGTTGTAACGTGTCAGTTTTGTATCTCATTGTGGTTTCATTTCAGAGACAAATCCATTCACTGCTGGGAGCCGTGGAACCTGGTCACCTGCATCCCAAGAGCTACCGCTGGTCTAAAACTTTTGCTTAGAAGCACTGTTCTTGGCTGATGAGTGTTAATTGGAGGAGGTTATGGTCATCGACTAACAACTGACTCAAGGCATCCTGTCTTATCAAAGGAAGCAGCATTTTGCTTAATTTACACCTTGGCTTTTATGAGGCCCTAGACTCTGGGCCACCATACAAGCAAACACGCGTTCTCACTTCTCAAGTGGGGAGCCAGGGACATCAGAACCTTCTGTCACCTGCCTCCTACTTGTCCCTTTCATATTTCTTTTTCCGTCCACCAGGAGGTGGCAACCCTGGCTGGAGGTTTTAGTGGTTCTCAACCTTCCTAATGCTACGACCAAGTACCATAATTCGTCATGCTGGGGTGCCACCCCACCATAAAATTATTTTTGTTGCTACTTTATTACTAATTTTTCTACTGTTATGAATCATGCTGGAAATATCTCTGTTTTCTGATATCCTTAGGGGGTTCATGTGACAGGTTCATTTGAAAGCCCAGAGGGGTCGAAACCCACAGGTTGAAAACTGCTATTTTAGACCATAAGCCAGGAGAAACATTTTCCCATTGAGGTGGGCAGAATACACTCCAGTCTTGAAAAGCAGGAGAAAGGAAAGCAGCCTCAGGTGTCCCCATGCCTGAGGGAATCTAACCTCGTCCTCTTCACTTTAGAATCTAAACCCGAAGAGTTTGATACAACCTTCCCTTGACAGAAGTTACTGATAGCCCTCCACCGGTGGTCAGCACATTCTCAGTTTTGGCCACCAGATGGCATAGTAGGGACAAGCTGAGGAGCCCGGTGGGGACTCCTGGAAAGCAGTTTTCACCAACCCAGGGAACTGTTTTCCTACCCTAAGGAATGGTACCATGCCAGCGATAGCAGGCGGGCGCTATGTATGTTAATTGTAGTACAATAATACATAGCACACCAAAGTGAGTATGGAGTGGAAGCTCTGAGATTAGACCTGGCCACAAACCCACCCTGGCCAGGCCCTCAGTGGTGGGGCTGGAAGGAACTGGTAGGAGCTTGTCCACCCAGCACCCATGAGGAGTAGCAAGTTGGGGTAACTGTGCTACTGTAAGTTTTCTCAGGTCTTACAATATCCTCCAGTGTGTGTCCCTTGAGTCTATGGGGGTGACTGGGGCACACACAAGGCACAGGGGATTAAAGGTTTGGGTGAGTGTAGGCTGGACATGTAAGACAGCAACGCTAGGCGTGCGCAGGTTTATGAACGTGAACCTTCCAGGCGGTTGTGAAGGTGAGTTTGTAAGACACCCGCCATTGACGAGCGTGCATCACTTGCTTTAAGTACTTGCTGAAGTTATCCTACCCAAGACTCACAGAGCAACTGGCCTGCATGGTCCCAGCCAAGCCCAGCACCACACTGGCTGTAAGCGCTTCCACTAGCAGGACACCACAGCCTGAACCTGGCCAGTCTTTGGGTTTACAGCTTTCTTTCTTCAGCACCCCTTTCTTTCAGTTTCTCCTGGCAAATTAGATTTCATTTTCCCCAAAGGAAAGATGACTAAACCCACAGGCTGGAGAGGAAGTGACTAGCAATCTGCAGAAGCCAGATAAGAGCCCTGAGAAGAGACGGCGGCAGCCAGCACGTGGGGGAAGAAGCTGTTAGGCCCAAATGCAGGGAGTGAGAATTCTAATTATGCAAATGTCCTTCACTCCCGGTGAATTTTAATTACGGGCAACACCCAACAGTGTCCACTTTCCAAACATTCCGGAGCACTTCCTCATTGTCTTATGCTTGGGTTTAAGTGAAGGGGGAAGAGGCTATTTTAAGTTTAAGGGAAAAAAAATCCAACTAATGAGACAAGTCAAGTAAACCAAGTCCCTAAAGCCCGGATAAACATGTAACTCACAGGGACAGAGGCAAAGAAAATGCACTTCAAGGCCACGGTTAGCGCATGCTGCCCACTCCCTATGACCTTGCTTTTAGGTGAAGAGACTGGGTCTGGCTAGGCACCACAGTCCAGGTCGGTGCAGTGGAGGACTGAATGGGCTGTTTCCTGGTAGGTATCTATCTGCAGGAGATAGAAGAAAGGGGACAGCTTCCTCCTGTTAGTTCCTCTGGAGAGGAGCAGCCAGAGGCCAGATGTGGGGCTTCCAGAGTCCACCAATCAACAAACTCCATAGACAGAGGAGACTCACCTGAGGGGACTATGGGATCTTAAGCTATAAGCATTCCCACCACATCCAACTAGAAGAGCCCAAAGCGATGTCACCGAGCTGGAAGGAGACATCTGTGGCTAGCTCTCAGAGATAATACCAAGTCCTCCATATTGAACTGGACCAGTGCAAGCTCCACACAGCTCAGCCCTGCCCGGTGTTTCATAGTCCTGGCCTTAGCCTGGGTGCCCCTGAGTTCAACCTCTTTCAGAAGAGAAGCTCCTAAGATCCTCTTAATTTGAGGCTCCAAAGCCCTCCCTGGTCCTGTGTCAGCCTCTCGCTGCACAGGGATGAGCATAGACTCTTTGACTCTCTTGTTGACTTCGCTTCCAACAGTGCCAGTGGTAAGACGACTTTGGTTCTATTCCCATAGGCCAGTCCCTATTTCCTTCACAGCAAAAGTTCCAAACTGCATTCCCAGGAGGTGAAAACCTCTGAAAACTGTCTAGGCAGAGACCACATGGAATGGTACCCAAGTGAGGGAGGTCAAGGCCCACCTCTTTCCTGAGTGGCTCTAACACAGGCAGAGGACACTGCACAGTGTGTGTGGAGGTAATCTTTGGTTTCCACAAAAGGAAAGGACTGAAACAGGGGTGCTAGAACCTGGGCCTGGAGGCCAGAGACTTTAGTATGCAGCAAAGACAGGATGTCCCGCCCACCTTCAATGAATGGCAGGAATACCCTGGGGAAGGCTACTGAGAACATTCTCCTCTGTGAACCCTGGGGATGTAAAATGGCAGTGCCAGTCACAAGAGTCCAGGGCCCCCACCACATTTGCAGTGGTCCGTTCTAAAAATGCTCTTCGGGGTGCCGTGCCAACCACAAAAGAAGCCACATGGAGCTCATTGTGTGCAGGTGCTGTTCTCAGGGCATCTTTCAGCTCATTACCATTCTCTGAGCTGGCACCTCTTCCATGGGTCAGATGCAGATGCCAAGGCACAGAGCTGGTGAGCAATGGGCCAGTTTATCCAGCAAGAGCTTCATTGGGGCTGGGTTTAGAATCTAGGCCACCTAAGCTTACTGGTTCTTGTTAACTTGATACAAATTATAGTCACCTCAGAAGAGGAACCCTCAATTGATGGATTGCCTCCATTAAATTGACATGTGAGGCATTTTCTCAATTAATTTGGGAGAGTTCAGCCCTCTATGGGTGGTGGTACTCCTGGACAGGTGGTCTGGGGTTTTATAAGAAAGCAGGCAGAGCAAGCCACAGGGATAAAACCAGTAAGCAGCACCCCTCCACGCTACGACTGGAAGTCAAGTCTGCTTGAATGCTCTGTAAGCTCTCTAGCAACTAAGCTATATCCCCAGACCCAGGGTAAGGGTTGAACTGTACAATTTACCTCTTTATCCTTTTGCTTTAGCCTAGAAACATTCCAAGCATTAAACTCTTGTACTTACTATCTCTTTGTAACTATTTCTAAAAGCCAAATGGCATCCTGTTCTCTATGACAATCCACTATGCATTAGGGTTGGTAACCCAACGTGTCTAATTTTTGCTACAACATTTTAAATAGAACTGCAGTGAATATCTTTGAGTGTTAACACACAGATATCTTAGCCAAAAGGGTCTGGGCATTTTTGAAGTCTCTTGATATATGATGTGGGTTGCAAATCTTTCACCTGTGTTTACTTATTTTTCTGTTTTTATAAACTTTACAGTGCCGTGATTTGATAAACAGGAGCTTAACTAATACCTGGGAACTCAAAACAAAACAGGAAACTCTACACCAGTGTTCTTCTCCCTCTGCTGTGGGGTGGTTAGCATAGAGAGGACTGGGTAAACAAAACCAGCACACTGATGGGGAGAACAATAAACTAGTCTGCGTACCTGATGCCCGAAAAGGCCAGCAGGGGGTGCTGGATATCCTGTAGACATGGGGCTTACAAAGGAACTACTATGTAGTGCTAGGAATTGAACCCTGGTCCTCTGCAAGAGCAACCATGGCACTTAAATACTGAGTCCATCCCTCAAGCCCCAAATTTGTCTTTATGCCAACTGTAGAAGAAATCTCGTAGACACTTATTCATGTGTGCCAACTGACAGGACAAGGACAGACGATCTCCCTAAATCTATGTCCAATGCCTCCTTCTACTAAGGAAAATACCAAGAACTTCTCACATTAAAACAAGCTGAGGACCTCCAGTGAAGACTCACCTTCCGTAGTCTTGCCAGGAGCCCTGCCACATGTTCGTGCTGTTCTGCCTTGGCGAGGTCCTCAGCCGTCTTGCCGTCCTGTAAGAGACAGATAGATGATCAATGTCCCAGAGCTGCATGTGACCCCAACATGCTAGCTCGAGGAAGAAACGGGAGGCACAGCAGAGTTAGAAGAAAGTTGGACAAACACTAAGTCCTGGCCTGTTTCCTTTTCTAGGGAATCCTTATTTTATTTTGTGGCTCAGGAAAGAAAAATGCCAGAGTAAGGAATGCAGTAGTGTCCTGAGGTGACAACAGAAAGACACTCAATCCAGGTATTCAGATCCATTCTCCTCTGACTGTCCCCTGCCTGAGCTTCTGTCTGCTTCATTGTAAGCTCCAATCTTCCAGTTCTCACACATACAAACCTGGTCCTCACTCTACACCATGGCTGGTAATCACTGTGCCTTCCAAAGAATGCTCAGTCTAGCACAGGTTGACTTAAGAGTGCTGAAAAACACAAACCTAAGGGCCCACAGCACTGTGACATTTACTGTTAGATTAGAAACTTTTCATGGACCTGTGGTCTCCTCTGAAGGAACCTACTCTTATGTCTATACCATGAACATGCACATCTCCTGGGAACCTTCAGGTCCTGGCCTGACCCAGTTCGAGTGAGATCGTGTGAACTGCATGATATCACAGTCCCTCGTGGGGACAGGAGCTGTGGCTATGTCCCCTGACACCAAGGGAGATAGATACCACTCTTCAGCTAAAGTTTTATATAGCCCTAAGACCCAATCTTCAAAAAACTGAGGACACCTTTTTCAGAGAAAAAAAAAAAA
>JADRCC010160505.1:0-18830 GCA_019843855.1 Hylomyscus alleni | reverse complement strand
GGGGGGGCACCCTCATAGAGGCAGGGGAGGGGAGATAGGATAGGGGTTTCCAAAGAGGAGACCCTGAAAGGGGAAAACATTTGAAATGTAAATAAAGAAAATATCCAATCCAAAAAAAAAAACTACCTCTGCTAGAATATTCAAACTTCAATAAAAAATGACAAGTCAACTAAAAATAGGCAAAGGAACTGAACATATATGCTTGCATAGAAAATACTCAGTGAACAATAAGTAAATGGAAAGATATTCAAAATCGTCAGGTAAAGAAAACAGTATGGAACATTGTACCTGTGGTGATGGCTAGAACCAAACGCTGGCCTGCCAGGCTGATGGCCTATGTTCAACCCCAGGACTCATGTGCTGAAGGGAAAGAATCGACTCCAGCAAGCTGCCTTCTGACCTCCACTTGTTTTTGGGTTGTTGTATGTGTATTCACAAAGAATAAATACATGTAAAAAGGTTTTAAATTGTTGAAGAAAAAAGTTGTTGAGCTGGCAGTGTAGCTCAGAGGTAAAGCCTAGTGTGTGAGGCCCTGGCTTCAATTCCACATACACACACACACATCTAAGGAACTGTAGGCATAAACATCAAGAAATCAGATGTCTCGGGCATTATATAGATGTTTTCTTTAAAGGGTAGAAATACTCACAAATGTTATAATAGATACTTTTTTCTAAATAAAAATAGTATGGATTAAAATGCATACATTATAACCCCTTTATACTGTTGATAGAACAGTATAATGGGGCTATACAAATTTAGTAGTTTCTCAAAGTCCAGAAACAGAATAGTCAAATAACCTGGCAATATGGCCCATATGCATAGACATAACCCAAAGACAAGAGCAGGGATGTATCTTGCAAGTGCCTGCTGCAGCCTTATCCATAATGGCTTAAAAGTAGAAGAAGCCAAATGCATAACACATGCACAACACACACATATTACACATATTACTCACCTGTAAAGAGGAGTGACCTTCTAACACATGAAACACTATTAACAAACCTGGAAAGCATTAGGTAAGTGAAATAATTCACGCATAAAATCATTCCTATTATATGATCATTTACAAAGAGATCCCTAGCTAGGCAATTCCATAGTTAGAAAGCACAGTGGAGGTTCCTATGGATTAAAAGTAAAAGCAATGAGGAGCTAGTGCCTCATAGGCAAGGAGATTCGGTTTGCAGTGGTGAATACATTTTGCAAATAGCAATGATGACTATTTAACATCTTGAGAAAGAACATTGCTGATAAATCCTATATGTAAGAACAATTAATCCAGGCATGGTGGCACGCACCTCCAATAATCCCAGCTGTATTCAGAAGGCAGCAGCAGCAAGAAGGATCAAAGTCATATTGGCCACATATCAAATTTGACGACAGCGGGACTACATAAGAACCTGCCTTCAAAAGATCTTCCAAAAAGCCAAGATGAAAAAGTTCAATATTTCAGGGCTGGGGAGATGGCTCAGTGATTAAGAGCATTGTCTGCTCTTCCAGAGGTCCTGAGTTCAATTTCCAGCACCCACGTGATGGCTCACAACCATCTATAATGTAACTTGATGCCCTCTTCTGACATACAGGTGTACATTCAGATAGAGCGCTCATGTATATAAAATAATTCAATGAATCTTTTTTAAAAGTTCAATGTTTTTATATATTTTAAACCGTAATGTTAAAAAATTAATCATATAGCATATAAAAAAGCACCGAATTGTTTGCCTTAAATTGTAGAATTCCATGATCTGTGAATTATATAGTTAGCCATAAAGCTATTATTTAAAAGAACTAATGTTGAAACCTAAAACATCTCTTGAATATTACTTACACACATGCACACAGATAAATATATCTGTGAATTGCATCTCCGTTATCAAGCAAGCTTTCTTAAATCTCTCCAGTTTCGTTGGGGATAATTGCCCCCCCCCCCGCATGCTTTCCCTCCAAATGCCATATTTAAAATTTTTCCCTGTTTTACATTGCTCACACCACAAAAGCAGGCTCTGCATTTGCTTTTAATTCTGTATTGCTTCATGGTGCCAAGGAAAGTATCTGATAAATAATTGATATTGTGTGGATGGATGGATGGATGGATGGATGGATGGATGGATGGATGGATGATAGATGGATGGATATTGAGCCTAGAGTTTTCATGAATTGTTTTGTGTCTTGTTAGTTGACAATACAAAACTACCAAAATGTATAGATAAAAGACCTTAAAGAAGCTAGCAACAAGTTATGATTCTCCATATTGCCTTTGGAAACCCATCCCAAGAGACATTTTAACACACTGTGTGTGTGAAAGTTTGTTTATGCTTCGCCCAAGGAGTGGCACTATGTGGAGGTATAGCCTTGTTGGAGTAAGTGTGCCCCTGTGGGTGTGGACTTTAAGACCTTCATCCTAGCTGCCTGGAAGTCAGTATTCTGCTAGCAGCCTTCAGATGCAGATGTAGAACTCTCAGCTCCTCCTGCACCTTGCCTGCCTTCACAATGCCATGTTCCTGCCTTGATGATACTGGACTGAACCAACCTCTGAGCCTGTAAGCCAGCCCCAATTAAATGTTGTCCTTATAAGAGTTGCCTTGGTCATGGTGTCTGCTCACAGCAATAAAACCCTAACTAAGACAGTGTGCACATCGTTAGGGAGGGACTCATGCAGCCATGATGCGGGGTGATGCAAAGGATTTCTAATGGCCAGGGGGCTGGTTTGTCTTTGGAAAAAAGATTTGCTTATATATTGTTTGAAATTTGAGTTCTGGAGGCAAAATAGTAAGATAATCCATAAATCCCAAGCACAAGCAAAAGTTGTTTATAAGAGAGGGAAACTTTCAATAAGGAAGCAAGCAGATATGAGTTGTTTAGATTAAAGAGAAACTCTTTAAAGAGATCTAACTTGGGAGGGGAACAGGCTTCAGGTTCCAGAGGAACAGTGAAACAATCGCAAAGGGCGGAGGCAAACTGAATCTGGGGAAATATCCTTGGAGCTAATTATAGTCAGAAAGTGGAACCATTTCCCTAAAGAGGTAATTATCATAAACTCAGTCGTGACCTTCAGAGGGAAATTAGGGTTTTCGGGAGATGCGCTGCTCATTTTTCGGATCCGGGAAGTTCTATGGCTGCCTCTGAATCCATTACCCTCTCCCACCCTCCACTCTTTGCCTACTATGAAGCTTTCTATTTCATCTGAGATCAGGTCTGTGGAGAGCTTTACAACTGTGTGCCTCATTGTTGTTCTGTATTTCACCAGAGGCGTTCATTAGAATGCTCGACTGAAACCTGCACCTTACAGACCAGGCCAGCGATAGTTATACAGTATGATTTTTCTTATCTTTGAAAGCAATACAAGAAAGGCTGAAATTCCTGTTTAAATCTTATTTCTCTCTTCTTTCTTTTTCTCTACTCAAAATCTCACTTGTCCCAGGCTGGCCTGACCATGTAGCTGAGAATGGCCTTGAATGTCTGATCTCCCTATTTTCGACACCCCAGCTGAGAATGGCCTTAAATGTCTGATCTCCCTATTTTCGACACCCACATGTGGGAATTACAGGCATGTGCTGGCATACCTGGTTTATATGTGCAGTGGGTCAAAGCCAGGCAACACTCAGCTACATCCCCATCCCCTTGAAATTTCCAAAGAACATTATAGATCTGTAAAAAGTCAGACTTTATTATACTAGACAGATAACATCTCACAAAAACTTGTTACACTTATATATTGCAAGATTTTCAACAAGCACTTCATTTTTCTCTTTCTCCCTAAATTCTGATAAGACAGTAGTAAAAGAGTAAACCACACAAACTACATCAGTGATAGAAATATTCTGAGAAATGTCTAGAGAACTGGAAAGGAAGACAGCCTATTGGCAGTGTAGAGAAGTGAGCGTTAAGACACGGTTATGCTGCGGTGTGAAAAGAGCAATGCTGATTAATGCTTGTGGAAGAATCCTGGGAAAGTCAAGTGCATTGTGTGACGAGAACCAGGAGAGGGAAGGGCTGATGGACCCTGTGTCCCTGAAGAGCTTCTCCGGGAAGTCTCCTCTACTGGGACCTTTCATCTCCTTGCAAACACAGGCAGAGGTTCTTCCTTTAAGGTCCAGTGATTTGCCTATGAGCACTGGAGCGGTTAGGGTAGGTGTCCACGGCCATTAGCAGGCTGACATTTGGAGGCCACCTCTGCAGGAGACTGAAACTGTCCCACAGTTTCATGAACTGGGATCTCTCTTTTCTGCAGACCCATCTCATTTACTATGGCTTTCTCTCAAGCTGATGGGAGTGATCCTCCCCCTTAGGGATTACTGAACTTGATGTCCTGATTCTTTTGTTTGCTTTGGTTTTTTTTTCAGCATTTTGTTTTGTTTTGTTTAGCTGGAGTCATCTGAGAAGAGGGAACCTCAAACGAGAATGCTTCTGTGATGGCTGATCTTGCTTATAATCTGACCACATCTGGAATCAACCGAAACTCAAGCAGCTGGGCTCACCTGTGAGGAATGGTTTGGTTTTTTTTTTTTTTTTTTTTTTTTTTTTGATTGGTTATTTGACATGGGAAGACCCACCCTAATCTGGGGAGACCTTCTTGTGGAAGACTCCCTAAAAGAACAAGGAAGAGGGGAGATTTTCCTTTTGAGTGCTCAGTCTCTCTTTGCTGGCTTTCTTTGCCGGTTTCAGGATTGTAGACTGAAGTGTGGCTTCCCAAGCCAGACAGGGGATGGCAGAGAGCTGCTGAATCTAACTGAGATGCTTGGAAGGTCCCTGCCCCTTCTCACACACTTTGGGATTTGAATTGGTGCACTGTTAAAGTTTGCCTGTCTTCAATCAGGTCCACACATGCAGATTAAGTGCATTCTCTCCCTTGCCCTTTTCCTTCGCCGCCCCTCCCCCTTTGACTAGAGCCATATAAGCTAGCCCTGCCATTTCAATAAGTGAGCTGTTGTTCTCCAACACAGTCTCTGGGTCATGTCTATACTCACCACCCACAGAGACTCTGGTCCCCAGCTCCTGTGCACCCCAAGACTACCAGTATGCAACAATCAGGGGCGGGGGACCCACACTGAAAAGCATCTGCCCTTTAAAAAAAAAAAAATCTCTGTGGCTTAAACAACTACAGGATCCTTGGCCTCTCCATCAGGATACAGTCGTCCTGTCCAGACCACAAGCCTCACTAATAAATTCTCTTTAAATATGACAAATGTTATAGTTTATGTTCATTCTGTCAGTTCTGCTCTTTTTTGACTAACCTAACTAGTCCAGCTTCCATAACACTGCCCTATAGGCAAGTCTGTTTTCTTGACTGATGATCCATGTAACCGGACCCAACCCACTGCGGGGTAGCCATCCCTGACCACAGGGTCTGGGGTGTGTGAGAAAACGAACTGAGCAAGACAGAAGGAAAAGCGGTGAGTGGTATTTCTCTGTGGCTTCTGCTTCAGGTTCCTTCCTTGCATTGTTACTCTCAGTGATGGCATGTGACCTGGGAAGTATAAGATGAACTAGATCTTTCCTACCCAAGTTGCTTTAGGTCACGGTGTTTATCTCATAATGGAAGTGCTAAGAAACCCAGGGAAAACTTCCTGATCTTTGGCTGACCTTGGCTATATCCTTTCTTGGGCTTCGCCTTTCCCACCAATCTTTTTAATTCTCTGAGAAAAGGACAAACCTACCTTGCTGTATAGTTTAACCCAATTATTGCTACTCAGATCGATCCTGCTGGCGGCCGGTGTGGGCGTTCCTGCTACCCGCCCCAATGCTTTATATTCCCAAATATGCGAAAGACTCACACACAGCCCTTATATTTCCATAGGCCTTTAACAGCTCAGTGGCTGGGCCACATCCAAACCTCCGTGTGGTTAACATACTCTGTCCCGATATTCCTTAGTTATTGCTTACTAAAGTCTATATTGATCTTTGTTGCCCTAGACCCAGTGTGTTGGGGGAGCGGGGCGGGGGGGGGGATTAGGGCCGCTCTCCCCAGCTCTTCCGTGTAGGCTGTCTCTGTCCTTTACTTCTCAGGTGTGATGTCTGCTCTCCTTCCCCAGCATGGCTGCTGTCTCTCTCCTTCCTTGGTCTCAGAATCCTTAAAGTGTTGCCTCTGTCTTCCTGCCCAGCCATTGGCCGCTTTATTTGCCAATCAAAACCGAACTTGGAGCAGGGTTCCCTCAGTTTCTTATGTGCTGACCTACAGTTCTCATGCAGTTTTGTGGCCTATCTTAACATAATACAAATCCACAATAATGCTTATTTCCAGCATTTGCAAATACCAACTAGCATATAGATGGTCCTTGGTCAAACAGACTGCTTCAAGTCCTCATCTCTACATTAGTTCCTAGCAGCCTTCCTCTGGGGCCTCTAGTTGCTTTCTTTTTTTGGTTTTTCGAGACAGGGTTTCTCTGTATAGCCCTGGCTGTCCCGGAACTCACTCTGTAGACCAGGCTGGCTTCAAACTCAGAAATCCACCTGCCTCTGCCTCCCAATCTAGTTTCTTTTTTTTTTAACTCAGGGGACATGATATTACAAGTGGCTCCATGCTGATGGGGAAAGAAAGGCCATTGTTTGCTTGAGTTGACGTGAAGAGAAATGAGCTTGCTTCTGCTGCACCAGACCAGAGGGATCATGCTTTCCCTTTTCTACCCAGGCTCCTCTTCTGTCCCTCTATCACGTAACCACATAGACTAGAGCCAGAAAGAGAGAAGCATTCAGTGTGGCTGAGCCAGCCCCAGATACTGATGCATGACGTCCCTGGCTCACAATCAAAGGAAGAAAACTGACAGGACAAGACTTCCAAACTCAAGGACAAGGCTCCTATATCTCTTATAGAATGGTCGAGCAATGGATATCAGAGACCACTTCAACAGCCCCAGTCCCTTTATTAAACACCAGCTTTTCTTTTTATGTTTGATTTGGTGTGGGTGTGGGTAGGGTGGGTGCACAGGTACCTTGACATGCTTATGAAGGTCACAACCTAACTCATGGGAGTTGCTTCTCCTCTTCCGCCATGTGGATATTAGGGATTGAAGTTGTCATTGGCTTGTCGCCAAGAACCTTTTCCTGCTAGCCATCTCACCATACCCAGAAATCTCTTGAGTGAGTACAAGAATAGAAAATATTTGGGATGTATTTTAAGAAAAGTGCTGAGACGATGGGCAGTGGTGGTACATTCCCTTAATCCCCACTTGGGAGGCCGAGGCAGGCAGATTTCTGAGTTCAAGGCCAGCCTGGTCTACAGAGTGAGTTCTAGGACAGCCAGGACTACACAGAGAAATCCTGTCTAGAAAAAAAGAAAGAAAGAAAGAAAGAAAGAAAGAAAAGTGCTGAGACAAACATTTTAAAGGTGTTACCTGTTTAATCCGAGCAACAGTTTTGCGCTACAGACTACTGTGTCACCCATTCTTAAAAATGAGAAAACACTTGGAAAAAATTGAACGACTTGCCTCTGCCTCAGAGCTAAGCAACATGGCCTTGCAATGATGAATTGGTGTGAACCAGTACAATATGCCAATGCCAGAGATTTCACTAATCAGCCTGGCCCCACCTGTACGGTTTCTAACAACGTCCTACTAAGAGCCAGCCGGCTATGCACCGAGGATAATTTTTAATCCTCATCCTCCTGCCTCCCCCTTTCCAGGGCTGCACTGACACAGTGGGCCACTATGTCCAGTTTGTATGGAGCAGGATTTCATGGACGCTACCAAATCGCTCTATTATCTGAACCACACCCCTAACTCCAACTTAAAAAAAAAAAAGTATGTGTTATCGGATATTTATCTAGTTTCTTTCTCTCTCCCTTATGGAAACATCTAACTTCCTCACTCTCATTTATTGGAGAAACTTTCTTTTCTCCAATATGTATTCTTACGGCCTTTGCTGAATATCATCTGGCTGAAACATTGGATGGAGGTGGGGGACCCCTTTGGGTTAGGGGAAGGATTGAAGGCCATGAAGGAGATAGCAACCCCACAAGAAGAGCAACAGTGTCAGCTAACCTGGACCCCTGGAAGCTCTCAGAGGCTGAGCCAGCAACCAAAGAGAATCCGTGGGCTGATCTGAGGCCCTGGACACATATGGAGCAGAGAGCTGCCTTGTCTGGCCTCAGTGGAAGACGATGCACCTAATCCTATAGAGATTTGACACATCAGAATGGGAGAGATACCAGGGTACGGGGCTGCCCTCTCAGAGATGAAAGGAGGGGGCCAGGGGAGGAATGCTTTGAGGGGTGACTGGAAGGGGGCAAGATTTGGGATGGGAAGAAAAGAAAGAAGGAAAACAAAAGAAATGAAAAGAGAAAAGGAAATCACTGGCTGTGGACATATGGATTTCTCATGGCGTTCTCTGTCATACATCCTATGGACCATGGACCTGTTTTAATGGCAGTGGCATGCTATGTGGTTAATACAGCTTTGTGGTAGGGTAGAAGTCAGGCACTAGAACGCCTCCAGGTTTGTCCTCTTCTCTTCAGAACTGTTTGGCTGCAAAGGGTCCTTTGTGTTTCCATACAAGGTTTTTTCAGTGTCCAGGAAGTGTGTCTCTGGGGTGTTTCAGTTAGAGTTGAGTTGATGTGCAGATCCCTTTGGGCAGTGTGTATGTCTAAGCAATATTAGTTCCTGTAATCCACACATCTATTCATCATTATATCTGTATGTGCTCTTTAGTTTACCTCATCACTGTGTTATATATAACTGGTGAGATGTTCCTGCATTAAATTTGACCAGAAAAACACTTTTAAGTGTGACTGAGTCCTGCCACAGGATCTTTTTTTAACTAACAACTGTTGAGATGAAAACAACTCATCTTTATTTTATAGAGGACAGAGTAAAAAACCAAAACCACTTGTACAAAGACCAGCCTGTGATTCACAGGCAGGTCAGGTTTAAAAATCGGCTCTGTCATTTACGGGAAATGTGTACGAGTTACACAGTCTATAAGATAGGCCACATGACTGCTAACTTCACAGAGCACACTGCAGGGGTTAAATGGAATAACATGATCACATAAAGCACTAAACATGTTCCCTGTCACCATGGAGTACTCTATAAGACAAATGGCTGTGGGTGAGAGTGATGGTGGCATTATTTTCAAAAATCTTCAGTTATTCACACTTCCAAAAATCCCACTGATTGTCTATGTATTTTAAACAATATTCATGACACAATGTCTTAAATATAATAAAATGGAAATATACAAGAAACAAGGCACAGCATAATTAGCAACTTTATCTACTTTCCCTCCATGGTCTATGGAATATGGTTTGCAACTCCTTGCAAGCATGTTCCTTACTACGAAGTATACTGTTGCAAAAGCTCCAGAGGAAGGCTGCCTCCCAAGAGGTTGAGGGTTGAGCTTGCGCTAATTCTCCAAATCTGCTGGGACTAGCCCCACATAAGCTGCACCCTTCCCAGATCCCAAGGGCAACCTTACAGCCTAGTGGGAAGGCTTTTCTTCTGCCTAACTTCTTTTTTTTTTTTTTTTGGATTTTTTGAGACAGGGTTTCTCTGTGTAGCCCTGGCTGTCCTGGAACTCACTCTGTAGACCAGGCTGGCCTCAAACTCAGAAATCCGCCTGCCTCTGCCTCCCAAGTGCTGGGATTAAAGGTATGCGCCACCACTGCCCGGCTCTGCCTAACTTCTTAGCCACACACAGTCACTCTATACCTGAAGGTCATGCTCATGTCCCTCCTCCCCCAGTGGCTTTCCCATCACTCCAGCCGCCAAGTTAGTACGATGTATGGTCATTCTCACACAGGTATCTGCTACTTCCTTTCTAGTTCTATGCTATGTGTATCACTGTACTTTTGCTCAATTTTCATCCCTGTAATGTTCCCTCATGTCTCCCTTCCAGCCACTCCTATTCTTCCTTCAAATAGGCCCCTTATGTATTTGCATCATATGCATCCCTGTGTGTACATATACACATGTTACACGCGCCCCTCTGTGTACGTGAATGCATGTATATGTTTAAATCTAGATTCTTTATTTAAGAGAAAGTATCTCTTATTTTATCTTTCTTATTCCATTGTCCTCTTATTCTGTTTTTAAAAAATATTCTGCTGCTGCTGGGATGGTGGCCCACACTTTTAGTCCCAGCACTCTGGCAGAGACAGGTGGATATCTATGAACTGGAAGCCAGCCTGGTCTATAGGAGTGAGTTCCAGGACAGCTAAAACTATACAGAAAATCCTAGTCTCGAAAAAAAAAACAAACAAACAAGCAAACAAAAAACCATGCACACACACCCTGACTTCTTTGTCTAAAATGTTCTACCACAGTTTTGAACATAAAAACAGAAGGGCCTTGCTACATGTGATTCACATATATTTTTTGAAATCAAACAATTACAGCAGTATAAAGAGTGTCCCTATTTTCCAGGGATAGAAATAAAAACTAGGGTATAGCAAGATTAATTAAAAGCATGTTTTTAAAAAAAGAGCTCAGCTGTTAAGAGCACTTGCTGCTCTTGCCTTGGACCCAGGTTTGCTTCCCAAGGCCCACACTGAGAGGCCACGCCCACACTGAGAGGCCACACCCACACCGAGAGGTCACGCCTACCAGAGGCCACACCCATCAGTAACTTAGTTCTGGGGATCGCCTCTTCTCAGCTTCATGGACTTACATACATGATCATACATGATTCACATACATACTCTTAGTCTCTCTCACACACACACAAGAGTGAGAAAGAGAGGGAATAAAAGCATACACACACAGAGTGAGAAAGAGAGAGAACAAAAATTCTAATAAATATTTTAAATGAGTTTCTAAAGAATTTAAGATAATTCTTAATTCACTGGAGGAAAAAGAGTTGCAAAAGATAAGTAGAGAATTTTGGCATTCCCTTAGATCAATCCCTTAGGTCAAGAGAAGCTTTTTGTCTTTCTTGGGTTTGTATATAATTTGCTTGCAGATCTAGGTGTTATTTTGAGTTGTAGAAAAGCAGTAAGCTTTTAAAATCTGTCCACCTGCCCCCCAGAAAGAAGTCACAGCTTATTCTTGTTATGTCACGTATCTTGAGAATTGAAGATAAACGGTGCTGTGCTGACAGAAGGCCAGAGTACAGGCTGAGCCCATCCAATAGAGAATTTCATCACCAATTTCCCTGCTCTAGAAAGAGCCCTTCAGGCAATGAGTACTTTATTATTAGGTAGCCTTTTTCAAGGCAGGCACCACAGAGACTGAGCAGGCAGCCATAGTCACTCATTTGAAGGTCACTTTCTCTGCCCCAGGAGCCTTTTCATCTGGAAATACAACAGGAATCCACAGCATCCATTTTCTAATGGATTTTAAGACTTGGAAGAAAAAACCCACAAATCTGTGGTATTTGGGCTTTATTGTTAGTGAAAATAACTAATTCCTGTGATTAGCAGAACAGCTTTTATGGGATAATGGAAGCCACGTGGAGAAAAATAAGCTTTGTGGAAATAAATAAGCTGTGTAGGAAACCAGAAAGACAATTCATCGCTTTGGTTTCTTTAGAAAGTAAAGGGGGTTGGGCTTGGCTTTCTTTTGTTTCTAACCACCCTTGTCAATGGACGGGAAGACTGGGGCAGGGGAGGGGGTTTTTGCCATGAAGAGGGGCACCGAGCAGAGCAGAGAGACCTCCAGACAACTGACTAGGTCTGAGTCAGCATGTCCCAGAAGAAAGACACAGGCTCTAGGACAGTCTCCCCAAAGCTTCTGAGGGAACTCCAAGCAATTCTTGAACGATGTAAAAGCCACGCTGATCAGAAAGAACTACTTTCTACTTCCGACTTTACTGATAGTGACCTCCATGTTGGTCAAAGTCGATTCAGTCTTATTCAGACAACATCGATTTGGGTTTGGCTTATTCAGAGAAAATTAGCTCCAAACAGAATAACGCTGGTGATTACACATTAAAAATTTGTCCTCACTATGTCGTTGTCTTTATCTCACTATGAAGGACTCTGTGCTTTTTTAATAACTGCTTAAAAGTGTCTACCACAACAGTGGATCTTCCCAGTCCTCAAAAATGGAGATGGCTTGCAAAAATTAGGAGGCTTACATGTAATTTCTATGCTTGAGAGGTTGGAACAGAGTGAATGAGAGTACCAGGCTAGCCTGGAGTACATGGTGAGATTCCATCTAAAAACAGAATGGAGCGATACTATTCATTCATAATTGGTTCTTGTGGAGAGAAATTACTCAGACCAAGATGTTTCAAAACCTAACCATTGGCCTGTTATTTCAACATGCTCTCTAAACCTTCTAGGATTTTTTTCTTCATGTGAATACAACTGGGTGGGCAGTGAGTTGTTAGCTATAGCTTAGATTTGTATGCTGACCTTGAAATGACCATTGGCCACCATTCTTTCAATCTGTCTGCTCTGCTTTTCTCTTTTTTTTTTAAAGATTTATTTATTTATTATATGTAAGTACACTGTAGCTGTCTTCAGACACACCAGAAGAGGGCGTCAGATCTCATTACGGATGGTTGTGAGCCACCATGTGGTTGCTGGGATTTGAACTCATGACCTTCCGAAGAGCTCTTCCCCACTGAGCCATCTCACCAGCCCTGCTCTGCTTTTCTCGAAGTGCAGTTATATAGCTTCACCTTGGGGCCATCACTGCTCAGAGGTCCAGTATTGCAGGCTGTTTCTGGATCACACCAAGCAGAAGCATTGTGTTCAATGAAGCCTGGTGGTGGAGGTGCACACCTTTAATCCCAGCACTCTGGAGGCAGAAGCAGGCAGATCTCTGAGTAGAGGCCAGCCTGGTCTTCAGAGCAAGTTTTAAGACAAGACAGAGCTACACAGAGAAACCCTGTCTTGAAAACAAACAAAAGAATTCCACGAAGACAACATATTACTCAGTTTTGAGCTGATTAAAAGGATAAGGTGTCAGTTTTGCCTCAAGGAGAGATGATGCATCCTCAACCATTACAAATTAATAATTTGTAATTAATCATTTGTAACTCCCAAAGGTTGGATAGGAAATTGGCATAAAGAAGCAACAGGTTTATATCTGTCATGAAAATCAACAAGAAAAGCGTTAGGACCAAAATGAGGTACACATTTCAGAAAAGATCACCTTCAAAAGAGTAAATGTACCTGGAGAAGCATTCAGTTCTATAAGCGACACAATAAATATGAAATTAAAAATGAAGACTGAATTTTCATCCCCCAAGCTAGCACATCATCAAACTAAGACACAATATCCAACACTGCTGAAGTGGTCCAGCACTCTGACCGACGCTGCCAAATACATTTTAATTGGCTCAGCCCTTCAAAGAACATCTTGGCAGTAAGCACTGAGAACATTAAAATTATGCAAACTTTAGGAGTGGGAGAGATGGCTCGGTGGCTAACGGCACTGGCTGCTCTTACAGAGGACTGAAGTTCAGTTTCCAGCACGCACATAGCAGCTTACAGATACATAAGCCCATGCCTGAATCTGCTTCCCCCTTCACACATACATGCCCCCCATACATATATATATAATAAACATTAAAAGTAAGTTTTTAAAGAAATAACGCATGCTTTTGATTCAGTAGTTAATGATGAAATGATTTCAAATGTCTATAAAATACCATAACTAACCGCCTTTACTTGGGGCATGGTCTGTTCTGGGAAACTCTTATTGTTTGGGGGGGGGCAGTTTTTGTCTATTTTTATAAAGACAGATATCATGGTTCCTACAAGCAAACGGTGACTGAAGGGTTGGGAAAACACTGAAGACTTTCACATTCCTTTTGTGGGTCTGAACTCAGACAATGCAAATCTAATAGAAAGATACTTACTAGAGACAGAAAAGGCAGGCAGAGATTCCAAGCTTTCCTTCTGTCCATTGATCCTCTGTGGGCTCCCTTCAAGCTTTCCTCCTGTCCATTGATCCGCTGTGGGCTCCTGGGAGTCCCTACAGTTCTGAGTGCCTGCATGATCTATCACAGAGTTATTCACATTAATTTTTTTTAAAAAAAAAACAACTTCAATTATCAAAAAGGAAAATATAAGCTGGGTTTGGTGGTATATGTCTGTAATCCCAGAACTTTGGAGGTAGGGCAGTGGTTCGAGGAATTCAAAGTTGTTCTTAGTTATATAGCAAGTTAGAGGCCAGATTGGGCTATGTGAGATTTCATCTCAACAAACAAACAAAAAGAAAAAAACGCACAAAACAGGAAGAATGTTGAAGAGATGGCCAGTTACACAACCACAAAATGAACGAGTATGTACATACAACTGAAAACTGTATATGTACACTTCTGGTCAGTATGACATTTTGAGGTGTGTAAGGGATTCCTTCTCTGCCTGGGATACATTAAATTCTCACTGAGGGTTTAAATTAACATCTAATTGAAACTCAAGAGAAAGAGCAGAAATACAAGAGACAGAAAAATGTTTGAAGTAATTGCTGAAAATTCTCCAAATGAGCATCTAGAAATTTTCAAAGGTGGCAGAAACCTTCTGTTTTAGGATGTCCTAGTAGTTTCATGGATATACACATTCACGAAAACTCATCTAATTGTAAAAATCATATGCTTTATTGTATATAACTTACATGTCCACAAATTTGTTTTTAAGGGTAAAAATACACAATTTAAAAATGTTAACTATTTAAGTAAGTTCAACATTAGAAAGAGAACCTCATGTACACTGTCCTAGTTTACTTCCAGTTGCTATGTCAAAACCCTGACCAAAAGAAACGTGGGAAGGAGAGGGTTTATTTCATCTTATATGCCATCGTAACAATACATCCTCTAGGGAAGTCAGGGCAGGGACCTGAGGACAGGAACTGAAGCAGAAACCATGGAGTTACTGCTTACTGCCCTGCTCTTCGTGGCTTACTCAGCTTGTTTGTTGTTTGGTTTTCCTTTTTTTTTTTTTTTTTTTTTTTGGTTTTTCAAGACAGGGTTTCTCTGAATAGCCCTGGCTATTCTGGAACTCACTCTGTAGACCAGGCTGGCCTTGAACTCAGAAATCTGCCTTCCTCTGCCTCCCAAGTGCTGGAATTAAAGACATGCGCCACCACTGCCCCGCTTAAAAATGTTTTTAATTGAAATAGAATCACATGACTTTATTCCCCTCTTTCCACCCACCAGCAGGTTCCAACTCTCTTCCCTGAAACCTCTTCTATGCATACCCCAGTCTCAAGTTGATATATGGTTTTAAATTCATTATTATTGTTACACACACATACATGTGTGTATATTTATGCATGTAAAATGGGTAAATTATGTGTGCTATGTATATACTTTCAAGGCTGACCACTCTGCACTGGACATCCAGTGAGGGACTGGTCCCCGGGAGAGGCTGATTCTCCTGTTTCTTAGTTGCCTATAGTTCTTTGTCTAGGGGTGGGACCCTGAAAAAAACATCTCCATTCCCAGTTAACATGTCTACTGATAGTGCCGTTGTCCCAGGCTTGTTTATGTGACCATTTCTAGGAGAGATTGTTTCACGGGAGACTTCTTCATATTCTGGTTTAAAATCTTCCTGCCTCCTCTTCCTTAATGCTACCTGAGACACTGATGCAGGAGCTGTGATGTAGATGTATCCACTGGAGCTGTAGATGTATCCACTGTTGTATATGTATCCACTGGGATTGTAGATGTATCCACTGGGGCTGCAGTTGTATCTACTGGGACTGTAGATGTATCCACCAGGGCTGCAGATGTATCCACTGGGGCTGCAGATGTATCCACTGGGGCTGGGTTCCGTCTATTCTGTTGGTCTCAGAATTCTTCTACAACTCAGGACCACCTGCTCAAAGTTGACACTTCCCACTCCCACATCAATCATTAATTTACAAAAAAAACTTGTAGATACACCCACAGGCCAATGTGATGGAGATAATACAAACTCAGCTGAGTTTCTGATTCTCAGGTGACTTTAGTTTATGTCACTGACAAAAACCAACCAACATCTAAATCTAAAAAGAAGTATGGAGTTGTGTGATGGATATAGAATAGGGCTTCATAAACCTTTCCATGCATAGTCGTCTTTTACCTGAGGATGTTTATAGTACCTTGAGTTAAATATAAAGTATATGAATCTAACATTGGATAATAATAAATCACAATAAAATTTACTTAAACGTATTTTTGGCATACATAAAGCTTTGCATATTAATGACATGATACACTTGTTTTATTTTGATGTAAAGAATTAAATATTGGCTGACATGTTGAAATTACTGGATGTATATGGGCCTTAATTAGTTTTTCAGAATCAATCAGTATTTTGATTTCATAATCCTTATGGTTGAGAACATAACTCTGAAGTGCAACTGGAGGAACCGTGTTCATGGCCATTTCAGAGAATGCTGGAAATTCTATCTAACACCAAGTCTCACTCATTTAACATTTTTTGGAATCCCAGTCAGGAACCCAGAGAGCATTTTTTTCTGTACTTTAATTAATTTTTGAGGCAGGCTTTCCTGCAGCCACTCTGGCCTAATCGTCTTGCCTCTTGGAGCGCACAGACAGATGCTGGAGATGCCGGAGATGTTCGGCCAGGGCTGGCTGGGGCTTTGGCTGTTCCTTTGTAACTATTTTCTTTCTGTTGTTTTGGAGATAGGATTTAGTGTTCCAAGGGACTGTTTAAACTCAAGCATTCTGAGACAATCCAATCCAAAAATTAATAATTTGGTCCTTATATTCTTAGGAATTATGACAGGAAAATATTAAAAGTATGTTTCTCATAATAAAATCATCTTATTTCTATAAGGCCAGAAATTTTTATATATACATTAAAAATAAAAAAATATAAAAACAGTGTAACTCAGCCAGGCAGTGGTGGCGCACACCTTTAATCCCAGCACTTGGGTGGCAGAGGCAGGTGGATTTCTGAGTTTGAGGCCAGCCTGGTCTACAGAGTGAGTTCCAGGACAGTTAGGACTATACAGAGAAACCCTGGAAAAAACTAGTTTAAAAAAAACAATGTAATGCATAACATATGATAGTCTAGACTGCGAGCTGAAGTGTTTCACTGAAGTGTTTGTTGGTGTCGTACATGACAATACACATGGTTATACAATCTACATATAGTATTTCAGAACCAAGGCCCTGGTAAAGTCACGTGCCGTCGAGCACAGAATCACCGCGAGCCACCCAGGTGGATCGTTAGATGTTTAAATTTGAATCAGTTTTGGTCACTGAATGTTCAGAGACTTCGTACTATTGTCATTTTTTCTCTGTGTGTGACCCCCATATTCGTGTGATCCCCATATTCCTTATACAGGGTCTTTTTTTTTTTTTTTTTTTTTTTTTTTGAGACAGAGTTTCTCTGTGTATCCTGGCTATCCTGGAACTCACTCTGTAGACTAGGCTGGCCTCAAACTCAGAAATCCGCCTGTCTCTGCCTCCCAAGTGCTGGGATTAAAGGCGTGCGCCACCACCGCCCGGCCTTATACAAGGTCTCGATCCACAGTTTTAGAAACCATGATTAAGAAAACCCACTACCAATAGCAAAATAAGATAAAGGGACAGAAACTATAAATTTAGCATAATAGACAATGGGAGCTAGAAAAATGCAGACCCAGTAAGAAATTCCTGAAATCTCGAATAAAGCAAATGAAGAGATACATTTAGAGTGAAACAGACCATTAAAATCAGAGTGAGAATCTTTAGTGTTCTCAAGAAAAGAAGTCAGTTACAGGCCTTTGTCAGTCACTCTGAGGTGAACTGATTTAAAAAAACAAACAAAAAAAGGCCCCAAAGTGTTCCTGAGAATACCACGTCCTCCACGCTAGGTCGTGGGGCTCATGGCTGTGAAGCATATATTTTCATATATAGACTTTTGTATTTACCATCTTACTGAATTCTCTAGATGTCTAGTTTTTTTCAACTGATGACCTTGTATTTTCTAGACTTATATTTATGTCGCCTTGAAGTAATATTTTTACTTCTCTTTTCTCAGTGAAATGCCTCTGTCATTTCTAACTACACTCACAGTTTTCCACAGAAATGTTGAGGATATCCATGGATATCCATGTCTTGAATATGACCTTATTTATGATGTCACTTCCAGGATACAACCTCAAATTAACATGATGCCGTCTTCAGCTGTGAGTCTTTACCATAATGTATACCTGTTGATTGCTAATACATTTTTTTATTCTCTATGAAGAATGGTTAGTGAGTGCTATGTACATTTTTTATAAAGAAAGGCTTTTGTGAGATTTTCATTTATTTTTATATAATCATATGATTGATTTGCCTGCATGTTTATCCATGTTCCTGGTGCTGGAAGAGGTAAGAAGAAGATGTCGGCTGCTCTACAAGTGGAGTTACAGCAGTTGTAGTCGCTGTTCAGGGGCTGGGAATTGAACAGTGCTCCTACCATTGAGCCAGTCTCTAGACCCAATATGTACCTTTTTAACATTTTTTAAAGGTAATCATATAATTTTATAATTTTGATTTATTAGTGGTATACATTTTTTATGTTGGGTTCTTTGACTTTTGGGGAAAATGTCTCTTGGCCATGACATTATTTTTTTCTTCCTGCTGAGTAAGTTTTGATGAATATATATATGTATGTTGTAGTGGCTATTCCTGGTTGTCAACTTGACTATATCTGAAATGACCTACAATCCAGAATTATAAGGCTCACCTGTGGCCCTAAACTAGAGGCTGAGAGATACAAGTTTCCAACCTGAATCTTGGCATGGAGATCTTGAGGCATAGAGGCTATGAATCCTAGAAGATTAAAACTGGAAGATCTACGAGTCATCTGAGATTAAAGGTGTGGTAGCACACACCTTTAATCTGGGCCACAGCTTTTGCTGGAGACCTGTATAAGGATATTAGAAGAAGGAAAGTTCTCTCTCTCTCTCTCCCTCTCTCTCTCTCTCTCTCTCTCTCTCTCTCTCTCTCTCTCTCTCTCTCTCTCT
>JADRCC010160502.1:0-13642 GCA_019843855.1 Hylomyscus alleni | reverse complement strand
GAGAGAGAGAGAGAGAGAGAGAGAGAGAGAGAGAGAGAGAGGTTTTCTTATTTTTGTTCTAGAGCTTTCAGGTATACCATTAAGTTGGTAATATGAAATCGCTTCAGATTTTATAGGTAGACACATAGTGTTATTGCCTCTTAGAACTGCCATTATCATGTCCTATAGTATTTTTTAATCTTTTCCCCCAAGTCTCAACAGTAATCACCAGCCGAATGATATTCTATGGAAGTCAACATATACTCATTGTTTGTTTTTATGTCCATCCAATTCAAAAGGTTTTAATTTCCTTCTCAATTACTGACTAGGACTGTTTTTCATTAAATAATGAATTGTTCAGTTTTACACAAGTTTATATACTTCCTGTTGTTCTCGTTAAGTCATCCAGCCTTAACCCATGGCACTCAGATAGGATGTAGGGTGTCATTTCAATTTTATTATCATTTAAGACTTGCTTTGTGTTCAAGTATGAGAAAGTATCATGCGATAATTAGAAGAAAGTATATTCTTTTTGTGTTTGGGTTAAATGTTTGTATATAAAATTAAGATAACAATAAATATATATCAAGTGGGCATATATGTACAAATTATCATACACACACATTTGCTCATTTGATATATGAAACAATTTCTCTGTTTAGTTTTTGTCTACATTACCAGAGTGGAGGACTGAAGTCAACCACTACTTGCGGGTCATGAGGGTCAGTATGCAATTTTATAGGTAACAGTGTTTCTTTAGTGAACTTGTGTGCACTGGTGCTTTGTGTATATATGTTTTAAAATTGAAATAGTTTGATGAGTACATCGTTTTCTTCCCCATTTCTTTGTGTTAGTTTTGGTTTTATATCTATTTTGTCAGACATTAAAATGTTTTTTTCCTGAAAATTTTTTGGTCCATTTGCTTGGAATACCTTTCCAGTCCTTTTACCCTGAAGAACTATCTATCCTCTATGATAAGATTTCTTTCTTGGATGCAGCAGAATGATGTGTTCTGCTTTTTAATCCAATTTGTTAGTCTATATCATTTTACTGGGAAATTTAGACCATCAGTGTTATCAATAGGCAGTGTTTATTGATTCCTGTTATTTTTTTTGTTTGATTTACTAGTCTGGTTGTATTTAGTCTTTTTTTTTTTCTTGGTATGATTAACATCTTCAGATGGAAATTTTCCTTCTGGCACCTTCTGTAGAGTTGAATTGTTAGATAGATATTGTCTAATTTGGTTTCATCATGGAATGATTTCTCCCCTCTGGGTATTGTTTTTGATAGTTTTGCTGGAGGTAGTAATCCAGGTTGGCATTTGTGGTCTCTTGCAGTTTGTAGAACATCTTTTCATGTGTATATTGTCTTGGCCCTGCCTTTATGTGTAACTTTTTTTTTCTTGAAGGTTTTAATATTTTTTTTTCTTTGCTTTGTTTGTTCAGTGTCATGGGGAATTTCTTTTTTGATCCTGTCTATTCTGTATCCTCTATGCTTCTTGACCTTGATAGTAACCTCATTCTTTATGTTAAAGATATTTTATTCTATGGTTTTGCTGAAAATATTTTCTGACCTGGATTATTTATTCTTCCTTTGTTTTTCTTATTCATATATTCTTTCTTATCCTAGTGTCCCACATTTCCTGGATGTTTTCTGCCTGGACTTACTGGTTTACAGGAAGGAGGATAGCTGGGTTCTTGGCTAGGTCAAGTTCCCAGAGAATGGAGGTAGGGTGGGAGGATTTTCTTTAAATGTTGTTGCTGTTGCTGGTGTTGTCATTGTGTGTCTTGAATTTAAACTAGTATAAAGAATTTTTCAATAATGAGAAAAGTAAAAGTGGAAATATTGTTTATAAAAATTCTTTTTATCAGCATTTTTTTTAAAAGTTTAACTGATAACTAAATCCAAAGCCATTTTTATTTGGAGAGCAATATGGTTGCAAACAGTTTAAACATAAGACACACATACATATTCCCAAATATTTGAATGCAACCTGCTCAGTCTTTTCATAAATTTACTTGTATGTAAATGTTTTCAAGGTTAGCTATTTAATATTGGAAGCAATTTGGTTTATTCTTCTCCAGAGAAGACTATTTCTTCTACTCCCAGAGTTCCTCAGTCACCTTTGGTCTTTATTTAGAGTCCAGGCCTGATGAACTTCCTTTCTTCTTCTGTAGCACATCTATTGGCATTATCCTTGCTCTGATCATTTTTAGACAGGCACTTTGATGTGACTGTATGCATGTAGCTTCTCTGATATTTCTAGGAGACACAATCTCCTATTTCTTTCCTATTTCTCTGACTCTTAGAACCCTTTTACCTTTTCTTTTACAATGATTCACTAGATCTTGGTGTAGCAGTTGTGTTGTAGATGTTTCAAACGTTGGGACTGGGTCCCACAACTCTGCATTTGGATCTGTTGTGGTGTCTTGTAATGGACTCTTTCTGTTACAAATGGTGTTTCCTTAACCTTTAATGGTGTTTCCTTAAGGTGTTTCCTTAGTGGGGGGTGAGAACTACACTTCAGAATGTTCTAGGGATTATACTAGTTTAGAAAAGTGGCAGGTGTAGGTTCTTCTCCAAGGTCCATAACTTCTTTAGCCCTGGGTAGTTGGTAACGTTTCCTGTACCAGGCATGATTTTCCTCTTGTTGGGTGTGTCTTATGTCCAATTAGAGAACTGTTGTTTACCTCTGAAGTATGCATGTGACTATTATACCCTTAGTGATATCATTCCATGCTGGTCATTATTCAGTTTTATAGAAACCATAGCTGGGTTGACGATTAGTTCCTCCTCCCTTGGAAGCTCACATGGTGCCTTTGTGTACTATGAAAGCTAGTCATAAATGAGAAGGTGTTTTAGTCAGGGTTTCTATTCCTACACAAACATCATGACCATGAAGCAAGTTCGGGAGGAAAGGATTTATTCAGTTTACACTTCCACATTGCTGTTCATCACCAAAAATGTCAGGACTGGAAATCCAGCAGATTAGGAGGCAGAAGCTGATGCAGAGGCCATGAAGTGATGTTACTTGTTGGCTTGCCTCCCCTAGCTTGTTCAGCTTGCTTTCTTATAGAATCTATGACTACCAGCCAAGGGATGGCACCACCCACAATGGGTCCTCCCACTCTTAATTACTAACTGAGAAAATGTCTTACAGCTGGATCTCATGGAGGCATTTCCTCAAGGGAGGTTCCTTTCTCTATGATAACTCCAGCTTGTGTCAAATTAACACACAAAACCAGCCTGTACAGAAGGCTTCCAGTTCAGAATTTGGGTCAATTCTTTTGGTTGTCCCTTGTTAGCTGTATGAGCATGAATAAATTGTTTAAACTTTCCATGTATTGTCACTATAGACTAGGAAAAATAATGGTATCTTTTCTATAAGGTTGTTCAAAATACAGAGAGATTGCAACTGCCCAATATCATATAATTAACACATAGAAAATGACAACTGCATATGTTTGTTAAGTATTAAATAGTTAATGATAAGAAGAACTCAAAAAGAAATCCCCTCATCTTGTACTGCCACTACCACAATTTTTGGAGTTAAGTAAGAAATATATACTCCAATATTGTTTTCTTCCCAAGGATATTGATTATCTCACTTAGAAAAATATGAGCCCTCCCAATATTTCTTACTATTTAGTGTAAAATATGAAGGATTTTGAAAGTTTGAAAAAGTGATATGTTTAGCAAAACTAAATTGTTTGCCCACATTTTGTATAGTTTGATATATAAAGATTATTATTGGTGTTTTTCAGTTTCTTATAGTCTGTCTTATCAACAAATAGTGTGACTTTTGAAGGTCAAAATGAAATAAAAATATTTTCCATCAGCTAGTTCAGTCTCTTTTAAATGGCAAAGTGTCTGGCAATTGCTTTACTGAAAATTTAATTTTCTTTTCATATCTTTCATGCTCCATGGTTATATAAATGACCTTGTTTGCAATCATGCTTTTCCCTAGATAAAAGTCCTTTGGGTTCAGTCATTGGTTGAACATTTAAAATAAATACTGATAGAGTTTTTGTAGGCAATATTTTTACCATTTACATATTCTTGTTATAGTAAAATTCTTTATACTACCTTAAAATTAATTTTCTCTGTCAAATATTTTCATATTGCTATTGTTCAAAATTTGTTTTCTCAACCTCATTGTATTGATTTTCTTTTTCATTTAATGGAAGAACTAGGAAGTATATAAGTATAAAATAAACAAGCTGTTTTATAAATATGAGAGTTTTCTTTTTTTGAGAGAGTTTTCATAATCACTTGCTAATTGAACTGGTGTTTCTTCACTTAAATGTAAATTTTGTTACACTGCAATTGAAATAGGAATATTCATGTTTTTTCTTCAGAAATTATCACTTAAAAATAAAATATACTCAATATAAATCTGATTTCTTATGTTTTTAAATCAATTTTATAAAGAAAAATGTTATTTTATCTTATAATTTTGGTATAACTATCAAAAATACTTGTGTATTCCCTTTAAAAATATCTTACAAGTTCCTGAACAGAATATCCAATGGCTCAGATTTTAAGATCAATAATTGATTAATGGAAATTGAAAAGATTCTTTTAGGCAAAGGACACTGTCAATAGGACAAATCGGCCACCTGCAATTAGGAAAAGGATGCTCACCAACCTTACATCTGACAGAAGGCTAATATCCAAAATTTACAAAGAACTCAAAAAGTTAGATATCAACAACCCAAATAACCCAATTAAAAAATGGGGTACAGAACTAAACAGAGAATTCTCAACAGAGGAATCTCAAACAGCTGAGAAGCACTTAAAAAAGTTCAAAGTCCTTAGTCATCAGGGAAGTGCAAATCAAAACAACTCTGAGATTCCATCTTACACACATCAGAATAGCAAAGATAAAAAAGTCAAGAGATAGCACATGCTTGCAAGGATGTGGAGCAAGGCGGGGAGGCACCCCTCCATTGCTGGTAAGAGTGCAAACTTATACAACCACTTTGGGAATCAGCCTGGTGTTTTCTTAGAAAATTAGGAATAGTTCTCTCTTAAGACACAGCTATACCATTCCTGGGCACATACCCAAGAGATGCTCCATCATCTCACAAGACACTATGTTCATAGCAGCTTTATTCATAATAGTCAGTAACTGGAAACAACCTAGATATCCTTCACCTGAAGAATTGATAAAGAAAATGTGGTATATCTATAAAAAGGAGTACTATTTAACTATTAAAAACCAAGATATGAATTTTGCAGGCAAATGGATGGAACTTGAGAATATCTTCCTGAGTGAGGTAATCCACTCTCAAAAGGATATGCATAGTATGTAATTAGTTATAAGTGGATATTAACCATAAAATACAGGTACTATGTTATACTCTACAGACCCAAAGAAGCTAAGCAAGAAGGAAGGCCCAAACAAGGAAGCTCAAATCTCATTTAGAAGGGGAATAAAATAGTCACAAGAGACTGACAGAGGGAGAGAACTGGGGAGACTAGGCAATGGGGAGGGGGATGGCAGATTCAGGATCAGGTGTGAGGAAGTCCAGGAGAGATGGCTAGATGGCCATGAAAATGAATGGAAATCTGCAACTGACAGGGGTGTGGAGGTAGGGGGGAATCTTCAGGAGGAGACATGGCCTACGACAAGTGAGCTCCCCACCCCCAAGAATCAATGATGATGACTTAAGCTGCAACTCACTACATTGGGGTTATGGAAACTGAAAAGGCTACTTCCGGTATCCAGACAGGAATTCCAATGGAGTGATAGAGACACCAACCCATTCACTAAACTTTCAACAAAAAATTTGTCTACAAGAAATGCAGGAAGGAAGGAGGGAGCAGAGACTGAGGGCATGGCCAACCAATAACCATTTCAACTTGAGATGCCTCCCATGAGCAAGCACCAGTCCCTAACACTGTTAGTGATACTCTGTTATGCTTGCAGACAGGAGTTATATAGTCCTCTCAGAGGCTCTACCCAGCAGCTGACTGACACAGATACAGACAACTACAACCAATCAGTGGATAGAGCTTGGAGATTCCCACAGAATAGAAGGAAGGATTATAGATCCTGAAGGGGATAGGAACTCCATAGGAAGACCAACAGGGTCAACTATCATGGACCCTTGGGGGCTCTCAGAATCTGGACCGCCAACCAAAGAACATAATGGGCTGGACCTAGGCCTCCTCTCACCTATGTAGCAGATGTGCAGCTTGACCTTCATGTGGGTCCTGAAAGATTGGAACAGGGGCTATCCCAAAAGGTTTTGCCTGTGTGTGGGGTTATGTTCTAGTAGCTGGGCTGCCTTGTCTGGCCTCTGTGGGAGAGGAAGTGCCTAGCCTCTCAGGTACTTGAAGTGCCAGGGTAGGGGGATACTCTACATCTGCCCAGAGGAGATGGGTAGAGGGGGGAAGGATTGTGGGAGTGGGTGACTGGGAGGGGGACAGTGAGCGGGATGTAAAGTGAAGAAGTAAAAAAATAATAATTAAAAAATCATCTTGTCTTTCTGAAAACATGGGTTGATACATGTTTTCATGTACCTTAACATAGCTGTAAATTTGGTACTTTGGCAAGGTTGGCCAAATACCAATGATATTCCTGTCTCCACCTCATGAATGGTGTGACAGGAGAGATCATCTGGTAAAATGTGGAATTTTCTGTAGATTAGTCTTTTGTTCCTTCCCTGTGAATTACCCAGAGTTCATCGAGATATTTCCCATTGAAGTGATACTGTAGCATGTGCTTTCTGAAGGAAGTGTCCTGACTGTTGGGGCTATTGTCTTAAAGGGCCAGTACCAATAGTATTTTCCAAACTGTTTAGTTTTAGTTAATATTCTCACTCTGGAGAGTGATAGAGAGGAAGAGGGAGAGGAAAAGGGAGATGGAGAAGGAGAGGGAGGGGTAGGGGTAAAGGGAGGGGGAGAGGTGGCAGAGGGGAGAAGGAGAGAGGAAGGGAGGGATAGAGGAAGATTGGGAGAAAGAGAAAACAGGTGTAACATGAAATGTACGTTTAAATTTCATGATATTTGCTTTCACAAAATTCACATGTTAGACATTTATGCAAACATCTTCTTAGCTTCTCAAGTAGAATTTCCATGGCAGAAAATAAGTATTTGAAAATAATCAAATTTATTTTTTTTGTTACCTAACAACATACCATAATTTTTGTCATCAAAGTTCTTGGGGAAAAAATGAGATAGGTAAAAGATGTGAAAGTAAGAAAAAAAAAATCATGCTGGCATTCAAGGGAATACCAAGAACTATTCTTTTCAGGATAAATGTATTGAGGACTGGGCACTTCACAATGACCTTAAAAACAGCTGTACTGGCCTAGAAAGTCTGTGTGTTAGGACTTGAAGTGGAGGGAACCTTGCTTAGTTAAGCCACCATGCTGAGACTGGGACTTGAAGTGGAGGGAACCTCTTGGAGTTAAGCCACCATGCTGAGACTGGGATGATTTTCTTGTGCTAGGCAGAGCAGAAATGAGCTGAGATTTGTCAGCAATTGAAGGTATGGACTGAAGCCACAGTGCAGTTCTGTGCAGAGTGTCTTCAGAGCTGGGGGCTCAGGGGTAATAGTTTGGGAAGCAGAGATCCTCTCAGTTTGATACGCTATGCTGTGTTTTCAAACATTTCTCCAAACATGCCATCATGTGGGCATATCAGCACAGTTTCTTGAAAGTGATATTGCTTTAATGGAAAGCTCTATAGTTAGAGTCATTGACCATCTTGTTTTGTTTTGTTTTTTTAATGGAAAGGCTCTGTCCTCTCACCCTAAATCCAGCTTCTGAAGAAACAACATAGCTCCAGGCAAACCAAGAGTCTTGGCCACCCTAAATAATTATGTGGAAATAACACTTTTTCTAGCTCTACGGTTTGTTGGTTTGTTTTCCTTAGAAAACTTTTTATCCAAGGCTACTACTAACATAGACATATAACATACATATAACATAGACATAGTTGTCCAACTTTTGACAACACTGTGGTCCAATGTTTAGATAGTCTTTGCATTGTTGGTAGTGGGGATAAACTATGGTTATTTATTTTTTACATTTAGGAGGCTCTTTTTTCTGTGTGCATAAAATTCTTTCTAAATGTCTCATTAATCTCCACAATATTAATATTATTTAATAATCATTGGTAGGGAACCAAAAATGACAACTCCAGGTAGTGAAGACTCTTGTCACTCAAATACTGACATTATACTACTTCATTTACTATGATTTTATGGCAGCAGTCTGGAGCTGAGTAGGTTTTTGGAAAGGTACTGAAAAATAAACAACAAAAGCTATACTGAATATAAATGCATCCAAATGTAAAATATTGACCATGATGTTTAAGATGGAACTGCACATGGTAATTTTTCTCCCATTTTTATTTACAGTACAGTTTCAAATGCACTTCATCTTAGGCAAACATTTACGATTTCTCAAACTTTGTCTATGTTTTTTTAATGCAGAAACAAGCAAATTCAGAACTGAAGGGAGGCCAGAGATGATTTGACCATCAACACTGATAATTCAGCGTGGCAACTCTTTTTTCAGATAAGGATGGCTACCATGGACTAGTCACAAGCTTTCCGGACTGAATTTTCACCTCCTTCATGTCCCATTGATTATTGAAGACAGTCTTCATTCCAGGAATTGTTCTTAGATCTTGAAAACAAACGGTGGGGTAGACTTGAGTATTTGTGGGGCAGCCTTAGGTCCTAAGATAATGAAGCACAGGTTCTTAGACAGTTTGGTCTCAGGTAGGATAAAAACGTCAAGCTGCACATGGATTTTCTTTAGTGATTCTGTTTCTACTTTCATGCCTTTACTTGCTTTCACTATTCCATTCCTCTGTTTTTGTTTTCTTAGTTCATTAAATGATAGGCTCTTTAAAGTCCTTCAGGATGTTATTATTTGCTACTTTGGAGTTTTCTTGTGCTTTAGTTATATAACATTTCTCAGGGCCTAAAATAGTAGGATTAATGAGTTCTGTTGAGGACTATTACCCTGCATGCCACTAATTGTGGTTTTGTAATGTTCTCTGGGTAGCTCAGGTCGGGATGATTGCATTGATTCTATGTGTTGATAATTAGCATTGCCTTCATAGGGTAGAGTTAGCCATTTTTGCTTTCCGTTGCACTCTCTTGATCTTAGGAAAGTGTGATGACTGTGGATAGCGTGGTTGGATGAGCTTTGTAGGTCTGTAGTGACAGAATTGAGTAGAGAGGTGGGTTAAAGGAAGAGCTGAGAAGAGCCTTAGGGATGAGTGAGTAGATCCTCTTCCCACTTAGAGGAGCAGTGCTCAGGGAGATGTAAGTGTGACTCTAGGAGGGGATGCTGTCAGTGAGTTACAGTGAGGCCTTGAGAATAAGGGAGAAAGGTCTATGCCGAACCTGGGCCTGAAACTTGAGTTAGAATCTGCAGTAGATGGAGTTGAGATAGGAGGAGAGGCATGTATAAGAAGGTTGTCACCTAGCTAAGGGGTTTATCCATCTGAGTCCACTAGAGAGAGTGTTTGTAGCTATTGGAAACTGACACAAAGGGGTGAGGGAAGCAGGAAAGCTGGGTTAGCAGTAAGGTTTGGTGCAGTCTCTAGGGATGGAAGTTGGGGAGGGCTGAGACCCTGTATCTATCTGTCTCAGGGTTGGAGATGAGGCTGGCAAGATTGCAGTGGAGAAGAGGAAAGAGACCAGAGATGCCGAGTCCAAGCTCAGTGTGGCCACTGAGGATCTCAGGTAGACATTCTGTCTAGGCATTGGTAGCTGACACAAAGCTGAGTTTTCTGCAAGGATTGGTATGGTCCTCAGGGATTCAGGTTAACTAGGGAGGCGAGGCTTCTGCAAGCACCTGTACAGGGGCTGAAGAAGAGACTGGATAGTCTGTCATGGAGGGCAGAAAGGAGAGTGGAAATAATCTTCTCTAGTCCAGGCCAGGTGTGGTGTCTCTAAAATGTTCTTAACTGACAGAAAGTATCGCTCACCACATCACAAATAATCCTAAATCAATTCGCTGCTTGTCCTGTCCACTAATAATTGTGATCTGCTTGTCAGGCTACTTTCCTCTCTTCTCTTGTAGGCAGAAAACATTGCTACAGGTTTTCATCATTTTGTTTGCACATTATTTCATAGACATTGAAAATACAGCCATTTACAATGTACGGCTAACAGCGCTGGCTGTGTGAGGAAATGATGGGGACGATCAAATTGAAATCGTTTCTGGGTTCCCAAGCTGCGGATTTGTCCATTAGTAAGCTTCTCACTGTAGTATTTCAACTCCCTCTGTGTCAGGTTTTATAGCAAGTATTCTGTCCTGGGTAGTGGTACCATTTCATTCCGCTATATAATTAAGATAGAATGTACACACAAGTGATTTGCAGTACTGGAGAAATGATAATTAAGTCTGCTACTTTCACACTGCCAGGTATTTATTTTTCTCCTCCAACATTTAATGAAACAAACTGTTTAATTACCTGAGAAGCTATATCTGTCTCTTAGGAATTAAAGTTTGCATCTAAGTGAAGGTGAAAATAGTCGTTCAAGTGAGTTACTGGTCAAGCAAAGCTCTTGACTAAAGAAAGCGACTACTATTCATCATGTGTAACCCATGTTAAATAGAGATTGCATAGATGCTGTAAGAATTTCTTCTCAGTATGCCAGCTTACTTATGTTTAGTGAGTGAGTGCGTGAGTGTGTGTGTGTGTGTAGTGTGTGTGTGTGCATGTCCATGTGTGCATGTGTGCATTTGTGCATGGGTGGCAGACAGGAAAACTTGCAGGAGCCCTTCTCCCCTACAGTGTAGTCCTCAGGGTCTGAACTCACATCCTCAGGTGTGCGTGTGTGTGTGTGTGTGTGTGTGTGTGTGTGTGTGTGCGCGCGCGCGTGCATGCACGCGTGTGTCCATGTGTGCATGTGTGGCAGATAAGACAACTTGCAGGAACCTTTCTCCCCTACAGTGTGGTCCTCAGGGTCTGATCTCACATCCTCAGGTTTGGCAGAAAGTGCCATTATCCGCAGAACCATCCTTTCAGAGATTATAAGGCTTTCTTAACTTTTTTGAATTCCATATCAAATTCTTCTGTGGGTCACAAATCCCAATTGGGAATTTCTTACTAGGTGCTATTTTTGGTCTTACCAAATCTTAACAGTTTTAAGGCATTGCATCTTGTAAATAACCCAGAAGGTATAGAAAAAAACAAAAACAAAGACATTTCAAGCATTTCAGTGATTTCAGATTGTACAAAAGCACACACTCCATGCTGGTGCCATTGGATCCTTTTACAGGTTTATTATCTGTTGTCTTATACTGATGTCAAGAGTATGGAGTTTATAAATAACAAGTAAAACTTTGACATTTTAGTTTTGACAAGATCGAATATAAAAACCTCTCTAAGAAACTTATTTAGATAGGAAAAACATAATAATACATTATTAGAGGGACTATCTTTTTAATCTCTAATTCTATAGACGAACAATAGCTATTTTCTACATAGATGATTCAAGTATCTCTCCAGAGACACACTTACTTTAGAAGGACTCTTTTTAGATGCAAATGCATATTATAATTTCCAAGGGGAAAACATTGTTATTAGAAGCAAGTGAGAAACAATGCATAGAATATAGTGTGACATATTTTTACCATTTTACCCAATTCATATAATCTGTGTATATGAAGCATACAAATCTAGGAGCAAGTGATTCTACATTTGCTGCTGACATTTAAATGTGGAAATGGCATTATTTAATATTTTCTCTAGTTGTCAACCAAATGCTTTCTGATGTTATACTCTAATTTTGCACAGACAGAATCAGTTGTCATAGATGACAGAGGGGGTGAGTTGTAGGCTTAGTTTAATGTCTCACTTTACTCATTTTCTAGGTGTTGAGATAGAAACATTCTAAAAAATTCACTCTTATGCCTATGAATCTTTGTAAATGCAAATTCTATTGGCTTTAACATCCAATTTTCTAGCAAGTCTGAAAGGTTTGAGATTGTACTTGAAAATGCCTCCTTTTTAAGCACTCAACAATAAATATTTGCCAAGCAGTCTGTGACATTAGTATTAAATCCCCGTAAAGCCACAATTCAGTGCATGAAGATTAAAATATAGATTCTGTTCACAGTTAGGAATGCCCTCTTTGCATTTAGTGTGCCAAATACAGAAGCCTCGACATCATTATTTGCTGCCATCCTATAGCGAAAAACTAGTCCACAACACATTATGTGATCTACTACTATGTGTATATCGATTTAAACTTCCTGTCACTAATTGCTTTATTAAAGAAGCATCTGTCAGATTTGAGGGATGACTCACTAGTTAAGAGCACTGGCTGTTCTTTCAGAGGTCCTGAGTTCCATTCCCAGCACCCACACGGCAGTCCACCATGGTCTGTAAATGTAGTGCCATGGGATCTGATGCCCTCTTGCGATATGCCTGCATACATTTAGGCAAACACCCATATATGTAAAATACATAAATAAATCTTTTCTTAAAAGAAACATAAACCTGTTAGTAAAAACAAACAGGAAATATCTGTAGATCACTTGTGTTTTTTTTCTATTTTCCAAGGAAGGGTGATAGCTGTGGCCCTTTCTTGGTTGCCACTCTCACGCTTCCTTCTTTCCCCTCACTGTAAAACAGTCATGATTATTCTTTGTCTTGCCTGCTACAGTCTCATTATCCCTTGATTTCCCATTTACAGGATGGAGTACTTTCCCTGTGTCTAGCTATTATCGTCAGCTGGCGTTTTCATCTGTCATGCTGACCCATCTTTCTTCTCCTGAAGACCTCCATCAATTTTCCGTTGCATTGAACACCGAGTCTGCAAAATTCTCATTATTTCCTGAATTCTTTTCACCAGGAAGAGGGCACTATTTTCCCCTCTGCGTTGTCCCATCTCCTAGCTTCTTCTTTTTACTTCAGATTCATCTCTACAGATGTACATGATTGAAATCATTAACATTTAAAATATATTTGTTTTCTAATGCTATGCCCAATAACATTTTCTTTCTTTCTTTCTTTTTCTTTTAACAAAGCACATATTTGTCTTTCACATTCTCCTATCTGGTACATGATCTGAAATTCAGTTTTGTTGATTTCTACAATCACCTTGACAGGATAAAATGGGATTTTCTTGCATTATGGTTCCATCTCTCCTGTAGCAAGTGATTAATGGAGAATGATGAATGTCTTTAGGGAACCTACACAGGTCCATCACCACCAAAGATGTTACAGAAAATATTTTATCATCCATCCAGTTCTTGGTGTCTGTATTAGCCAATTGTTTATACATCGTATAGAAATTTAGATGTTTGTGCTTTCATTTTGAAGTTTGAAACTGTTGAAATATTTTTCATTAAAAATACAAAGTGATACATTTTGATTGTTATTGTTGGTCATAATATTCTTAAGAACAAAGAATGTGCTAACTGGTTACTCAAAAAATTTTAAAAATAGTTTAAAATCAATGTCATCTTTAATTTTAATTTTGAGAAACTATAGTTATGACATTTTCTCCTTCCTTTTTTTCTATATTCTTCCGTATGATTCTTCTTGTTCTTTTTTAAGTTCATTACCTTTTATTTTTTTCATTAACTATCTTTACACACTTATTTTGGGTGCATGTGTCTGTCTGTCTACCGATCTATCTATCTATCTATCTATCTATCTATCTATCTATCTATCTATC
>JADRCC010160501.1:0-10703 GCA_019843855.1 Hylomyscus alleni | reverse complement strand
TTTTTTTTTTTTAACTTTACCTTCCTTGAGCAAGAAAAGTGCTTCCCTTTCTTGGGTGGGTGCTTCCCTTTCCTTTCTATTGAATGTGTTGTAGTCCTCAGAGTATCAGTTATTCAGAAAGTAGCCTAGGACAATTTTGAACTCTCTAGAAACTTTGCTAGATCCAATGATTTGTCACGAAACACAATCATTTACTGCAACTAATGAAAAATGCCAACAGACTACACTTATACTCTGATCTCATAAAACTAATTCATAACCTCACACTTAAGAGTCAGGTACTATTAGCAACACGCTGCTGTCAAATTGATTTACTTTAAAGAAAAAACTAATATCAAGGGCTAGAGAGATGGCTCAATGGTTAAGAGCACTAGCTGCTCTTCCAGAGGTTCTGAGTTCAGTTCCCACCAACCAGTGGTTCACAACCATCTGCAACAGAATCTGATGTCTTCTTCTGGTGTGTCTGAAGACAGCTATAGTTGTACTCATATAAATAAATAAATCTTTTTTAAAAACCTGATTTTTAAGAAAAGATGTCTACATCTCAGAAAATTTCATATGAAGCCATTAGATAATACTTCAAAAGAAACTCTTTCTTAAATTGTGCATATTCTACATGATGACCAACAATCATGGCCAAGCACTTGACTTAAGATAGTAGGATGTCTTCAGATTCAAAATTGTCATATATTTTTCCTAAGGAAAATGATGTTTAAAATGCTTATAAGATGTCATAGGACTTTTTAGCATTTAAAGGAGGCTTTAATTTTCTACTCTCAATTTTGTAATGGAAAAAATTCAAATCTTCAGTTTTTACCATCACTTCAAAATGTAGCAACAATAGCCAGGCGGTGGTGATGCATGCCTTTAATCCCAGCACTTGGGAGGCAGAGGCAGGTATATTTCTGTCTCTGTTCAAGACAGAAAGTTCGAGGCCAGCCTGGTCTACAGAGTGAGTTCCAGGACAGGCAGGGCTACATAGAGAAACCCTGTCTTGAAAAAACAACAACAACAACAAAAAGTAACAACAATTCTAAATCTTTAAAAATATGTATGCCCTGTTGCCTTGTTTGTCATAGACAAAGCCAGCAAGGTTTGGTACAGATGTAGGGATGCATTTCAAAACTTAGAAGCAGACGATTTGAAGGACATTCTGGTGCCAGAGAGATACTAAGAGGGTAGTTGGCCCTTGCTTGGCTCATATTCTTTCTGGTATCATGTCACATTACATTTCTTGCTAAAATCATTTTTTACCTTCATTTTGAAAAAAATTCGATGAGTATTTTATGACATGTTGGCTTGGCAAAGCTGAATTAATGTGACAAGTGAGAAGACTTTATTTCTTTTTAAAACCTGCTTAAGAAAAGCGGATAGCATTGTCAGAAGTCAGGCAGATGGGACTGCGTCCACTTAAGCACTGTGGGAAGCAATGGCTTGCAGCTTTCTTTTCATAATATGACTGCCCGTCATATTTCCAATTCCCAAAGCGATCTCAACAAGGAAATGCCAGTTTGAGCGGGACTGGTTGCATTGACTGCAATCAGAAAAAAAAAAAAATGGGTTTGATGGCATGCAATATGTAATTCGCTCTGCATTTCCAAGGAGAGAGTCAGTGGACTGACTGTCTTCTCTTTCTTTTGTGTTTGGGGCACACAGCAACGTGGAGTCACCACTGATGCTTGAAGGTTCAGAGCCACAGCAGATCAGCAGCAGCACAGCAGGCAACCTGGCTGGCTCCATCACAGCCTGTAAAAAGGTAAGTCTTTCTCATGACAGGTTCTTCCCGCCAAGCCAATGGATCAGTACCTAAGCTTAGCCTTTTAAGCATGTTCCTTATGTAGAGACAACAAGGACAATCAAATGACCCACATTTTACTTTCCTAAGTATGGCTTGATGATACTTTTAAAAATGCAATCCATAGAAATAATATAACTGAACAATGCCCAAAGTTCTAACTTGAAAATGATAAGCCTCATTGCCTAACCAACCCAATCCTGTGTATTCTTCAGGACCTGGGTCCAATGGTATCCATAGAGAACAACTGCATGCATATGGATAGTCTTCCCAGGTTGTAAATGGCTTAACCTACTGTTTTGAGCTATATCATATTGAAGAAAACTTTTTGACTATCAAAAGGTAGAGTATGGCTTCCCAATGAATGAGGGGTGCCTAGCTTACCTTAGAAGCAGAATTGCATTCTCCAAAATCTTACCTGGACAACTGCAATCTTCCTTCATGATACTTGCAGAAAATAGTTGTTTGTGAAACATAAAATAACTCAGTTTAACAACCCTATTTTTAATTCTGTCAATCCAACTAAGGCACAAAACTTAAAGCAAAATGTCTAAGATCCTGATTTCCCCTATTGATATTTTGGATATTTTATCACTATTTAATGTGTATTTATGCAGGACATATAATGTGTAAATTAAGACAAATTATTTTATTAAATATATACATACATTACTTATATGTAATATACATTAAGTGTTACATATTTGTGTATATTTTGCATATATATCAAGATATTGAGTACTGTGCCCACTTAATCAGCTTATCTATTTTTTTAATCTATGCAACTTTGTTTTACAAATTGATAGTTTTAAAGTATAAAACAATTAACAAGCATATGCATAAGGCAACAGAATTAATATAGAAAGGAAACAGTAAATACAATCTTCCTGATATATTTTCATGTTAAGTGTACTAGCTTTCCTTAGCAGAGACAGAACAACCAAGGTAAATAAGTGTACATAGGAAAGATTTACTTCAGGTCATAGTTTCAAAGGTTCAGGTCTATGATCTCTTGACCCTGTTGTTTCTGTGTTTGTACTGAGTTAATCGATGGGATAGAAATACATGAGAGTGAACCCAAGTATCCTGTATCCCTGTCGAGGACATGACTCCAAAGATCAGACTTTCCTCCATACTCCATCTAAATGTTCCTCATCCTCTCCATGGTACCACAATCTTGGATCAAGTGTCTAAACACAGCCTTTGTGAACCACTTCAGAGGAAATCGAACTCACCTATTCACTCAAAATCAAATCACGAATAAACCTATCTAACTGAAAGCTCTTAATAGGATGTATTATGATTTTTCCTACTCTACATTATCTATAGAGGAATTGATGCTTTAAGTCCCAATTATTAACGTAGGATACTGAGACGAGGTCCTACCACTCAAACTTATTTTGAGCCTTTCATAAGAGGAGTAAGCTGCAACCTTCAAACATTAGGTACAATTCCAAGTCTGTAACTTCAAATCATGCAGTACTTTCCATACACTATGTATTTCATAGAGCCAGTGGATTTTCCAATGCATTCTAATTTCTAAGGCACATACATTCCTGTTGGTGGGAGTCTATATGGATGTGGTATTTTCAAGGACTGAAGCCACAATGCTTGGATCTGACGGCCAGCTCCTCATTCATTGTGACTTGTGAGATTTACAGCAAATGACTAGCTCTGGATGCCTCAATTTCCTCTTCTGAAAAATGAAGATAATGATATTACCCACCTCAGAGGATTGAGATAAGATCAGAAAGAGGCAACAGACGTCAAGTGCTGAGGACAATGTCTGGCATATCATAAACACCTAAAAAGAAAGATTACCTCCTACTAATGTTATTAGACAGGATAATGATATCAAAGAGTGTACAGTCCCAGAAAAATAACTTAATAATGAAAGAGTAATTTATGGTGTTAGCTTGGTTACTGCCATTTCTATGGGGAGAGAGAGGTGGCCATGTTCCTTTCTCTTTTAGAAACACATATCTAAAAACTACTGAACTGACTCCTAGTAGAAGCTGGGTGCTTACTCAATAATAATAATAATAATAATAATAATAATAATAATAATAATAGTAAAGATAATAATAATAAAGATAATAATAATAATAATAAAACCAATCGGGAATGATGAAAAGAGCCTGAGTAAAAGCAATGTTAGACTAATTGGCTATGTAACACAATAATGCCTCAATGAAAACAAATTAAACTCCATACTAAAAGATTTTATCATATACATGTAATATTTCTGTATACTCATATGAATGTGTGCATAATGACATTTATGTGCATATGTATATTATGTACAGATAAGATTTTAAAGTTTTAAAAATAACCTCATTCATTCTACCATTGTTTCTGAACAATTGTTAGTAGGTTTAATCCTATTGGAACTACATTTTATTACAGTCCCAAAATGATCAAATGTAGGCCAATTCACAAGGTTCAACTTAAAGATGTTCTAAAGCCGCTTAGATCTTGACAGTAGACACAAGATGGTAGATACAAAGATGGATCACAAACCACCCTGAACAGGAAAATGTGTGATCTAGTTTAAAAGATAATTCTGTTTTCTCATGTGGAAAAAGTAAAGCAGGAATTCACAAGTTAATTATAGTCTTATCTCAAGACAGTCTAACATAGGTGAGAAAGAAGTCGTCTTCGCAAGCCTGCTTGTTTTCTATTGAGAGACAGAGAGGGAATGAGTCCAGATGGGAGGTGAGGTGGGGAGGAACTGGGAAAGAGTGGTGGGAGGGGGAATCCATAATCAGGATAAATTATGTGAGAGGAAATCTATTTTCAATAAAAGAAAAGGAAGAAACAAGAGGTAAGAGAGAACCCAGGGAGCAATAGTTGCTATGGGGAAGTGCATCTGACTCAGACCTGGTACATGGCAAAGATCTGAATGGGTGCACAAAGTATCCATGGTCTGCTGTTGCTTAGTCAAGACCTTTGTGTACTTCTAAGTTTAAGAATCTTCACGGTATATCTCACTTATTTCAAATACTTTCTATATGTATATTTAAATGATTGCTTGGTAGTAATTGATTAGTCAGAGTCACACACCATTTGGGGTGGAACTGCTTGAGACTGGGGAGATGGCTCACTGAGTAGAGAGCTTGCTGTGAACGCATGAGGACCTGAGTTTAGATCCCCAGAACCCGTATAAAACTCAGAGTACAGCAGCAAAGGCACTTAAGATGTCACTGGCCCTTCCAGATAAGAAGCAGAAACAGGAGAATCACCAGAGACTCCAGATGCCAGAGTTGTCATGCACACGTGAACAGAAGTTGTCATGCACAACCATAAACAACCAGGGAGAAGCAGACAGAAATCAAGGATGAGCACCTAAGGTTGCACTGTGCTCTGGCACACCTTCACCCATCCCTGTAAACACACACACCAAAGTAACTCACAGTGTTTAACCCTTCAATGCACCCAGTCCTTAGATGCTTAAGCAATAAGATATTGAATAATTCCCATACCTTTATTCTCTTTACTACTAGTTAATCTCGATGATCATTGATCATTTTTTCAAATCTTCTTAGTCATAGACAAAGGTACTGAGACAGTGAGCATCTCGTGTTCACAATTGTACAGAAACCGAAAATTGGGAATCATGCCTTGGGCACATGGGTACAAATGTAGCTCTGGTCCATGGGAGATTGAAGCAGTATTTGAGGCCAGCCTTGATTATATACCTGATCAATCCTGGGACACATAATGAGACATTGTCTCAAAAGTACACACACACACACACACACACACACAGAGAGAGAGAGAGAGAGAGAGAGAGAGAGAGAGAGAGAGAGAGAGAGAGAGAGAGATCCTCCCAAAGAAGATCAAAAGAACAGGCTGCTTACATCGTAGATGAAGCAAGGTTTATAGTACACTGGATCAACCTTCACAGTAGTCAGAGTTTAGTCAAAGTCACAAGGGCCATTGGAACTACCAGAACTTCCCAAACTCACCGAATGTAATCGCCTCAACCTTACTACTCTTTGAGTCCTCTCATCAGAACTGACATACTGCTAAGGCAGCCGGTAGAAAAAATAAGGAAGCACCAATGTCAAGATTTCTTTCATATGTTTCACAAGGAATCACTCAGGGACTCAGAATCTTACCCAGCTTCTCTGGTCACTGGAAAAAAAAAGTCCCTGTGTTGGAAAATACACTTGGATGGAATTGCTTAAATGAGGAAGTCTTCCATTTGTATTTTTGACATTGAGAGTCTGCTTTTCCAGAGATTTCAGATGACTACATAGTAGTGGTTTCAGACACTGTCTGGCAATTTGGTGATAGAACTTCCCTGCTCTGAGTGTGCAGGTATGTTTATGTGTGCAGACACATTTGTATGTGTTCAAACACATTTATGTGTGCAGGTGCATATGTGGTGGGGGCACGTGTGTGTGTGTGTGTGTGTGTACGTGTGTGTGTGATATGTGAGTGGAAGGTTTTAGTTGCCTAGGCTAAACCCTAGACTCCATCCATCTCTCTCTCTATCCTGGAACTCACCAAGGAAGCTAGGCTGGCCAGCCAGTGAGCCTCAAGAACTGGCTTGTTTTCCCCTCCCCAGATCTGGGATTACAAGAAAATATTGGATTTCTGACTCAGTTGGTTTTTAATTTAATAAAATGCTTAGGGAATATATTTGATTATAATCTTCTGACTCCTCCAAGTCCTCCCAGATTTTATTTTCAAATATAAGTTTTGGGCAATACTTCTGCGCTTGTGTGGAAGGCCTTTTAATGAGTAAGCTACCACCAGCCACTTACCTGTGCTTTTAAGAGCTAGGATTACCAGATAAATTTATGCTAAGATGCTTGTTATTGAATGTCCTAATATAGTGGGGACAAAATCCTGCTGCTGCAGCGGCTGCAATCTCCCTTTCTCTTAACTGACATGGATAATGAAGTTTGTGGTACCTGGACATGGTCTTAGACACTTGCTGAGCCCAAGGCATTAAGCAAAACTATTGGTCCATCCAAGTAGAAACGTGTGTTAGCCACCTGCCTGTCACTCTAATTTAGTGAGCACGAAGATCTAGGATAAGTTTTAATGTTGAAAATATGATGCTCAAAACTGTGCAGGTTAAATGTGAGGCTCACAGAATGCTGCAGAAAACCAGGAAGAGTTGGGGGGTGGGAAAAAGTGTTATCACTCTCCCCCAATGATGCTGGATCAGCTTCTCCCATAGCACTACTAATGCTCCACTTATCATAATTCCTTATGTGATAAATGGAGCCTGCTAAGCTGATTTGCAAGGATTTTCTACTACATAAGAGAAGTTATTATACTTTATATTCATTGAACTTTAAGTGAAAAGTCTCTATTGTATCCGTATACAATCAAAAGTCTATTATTGCAAAGCAGTGGAATCAGGCAACTATCTGAATGTGGAATCCACCCAAGCACTTGAACTTTATCTCAGGTTTTGGACCTATGTGTGATGTGAGGCTGAGGGGCGCATCCCATGTGATTCCTTGCATGTTGAACACTCTCATGTTTCCTTTTCCCTTGAATGTACTGTACTCCATCCCATAGTCCCACAGTAGTGGAACATTCTTAGCACTCACTCTATTTTAGATAAGAGTGGAACCAAGTTCCACTCTTTTCTCTAGCAAGTCTTTCTTCGTATCAACCAATAGGATTGATACGAAGAAGACTTGCTAGAGAAAAATCAACATCTCAACTATCTTTCTCTTTTCATTTCATGTTAATTAATCATCCTTAAGTTTGGAGTTATCTAAGGCAGCTGACAGAGAACACTTTCAGGGTCCCTACAGACAGAATGGAAACTTCTGATGTCAGCTGATTGTACTCTTCGAAGTCTCAAGCATTCTTTCCTGTCACTGACCCTTAAAGTGGCTTACATGTGCTTCATGTACACATGAGGAGAGACTGACTGGGTGCTGCCTGATGTTCCCTTTCATTCTGTAAAATACCCTTTCATCTAAACTCAAATCACTTTTGAGGACATGCAATTAACAACAACAATCCAATTAATATATGGAGGAACACACATTCAAATGATCCAACCCATATCTCTAAGGACAGAACTGTTTGGAGCAAAACTCCAACATTGCTTCCAAGAAGCTAATGGTTTTCCGGAGCCAGAGAGTCATATAGTCACATGGTGGGGAATGGTTATGGTGTTCTGTGTTAGTAATAGCTCTTCTCATTCAGATTGGAAATACTTGGAGAATGAGAGAATGAACAAAATTAAAAATAATACACTGCAGTCTAAAGAAGGGACTGTCTCCCTCTATTCTGCAAAATGCATGGAAGTCCCTGCATGGTCTCTGTAATCCTGTAGCATCTAGTGGTCTTCATATTCAGCATCTGATACAAAAGGATGGCCTCATTGCTTTTTGTTAAAAATCACTGGATAGATGCTCTATTCTATATCCATTCTACAGCAGTAAAGAAATGGAAACTTGATGAGGGGCAGTGTGATGGAGATACAGCTAAGCAGCTAGAAGCACTGGCTTTTCCAGAGGACCTGAGTTCAACTCCCAGCTCCTGTATGGCAGCTCATGACCATCTGTAACACTAGCTCTAGGGGAGTGGATACTCACTTTTGGACACACCTGGCATTGAAAGCACATGGTGCACAGACATGCACAGGCAAAAACACCTACACATATAAAAACAATGAAGTAATAATGAATGGAAACTTCTTAAAAGACAGGAGAGAAAGTTATCATATAAAATGATATTTAAAGATAGCTAAGCTAGAAAGTCTAAAGGTATGTTTTTGGAGCCGAAGATTACTAGATTCTGGGATGCCAACAAGGGCCACTTAATAGGGTGGGGTAAGTGGGATGTATAGAGAGAGAACCTGTGTGGGAGCAGTGGGAATGGAGAAAGGGAGACCATGATGAGACACGTGCTGAAGTCAAGGTTAAGAGATCTGCATGGCAGTGAAGGTTACACAGAGGATGATCTCTGAGTATTTAAGCCAAAACATCTGGAGTGGTGGTACAGTTGAGAACATTCAGAGAGGCATGGAGGCTATTGAGAGAAAGGAAAAGATAACCATCAGTCCAGGATCTCTCTGTTTGTAAGTGAAGAGCATACACCAAGATTCCTTCTGAGAGCAATTTCACTGACAACCTAATGAAACTTCTACACGTCTAGAGCAAAATCACAAATAAAAGGCTTCAGCGTTGCAATGAGGACAAAATGCAAATAGTGAAGGCTTCCAGCAGGGACTTATTTCCTCTGCTGTCAGTAAAAGCAGGTCACAATGCTAAATGTCTTCTCTTGTCACTGGAACAGTTGAGTTCACCCTGAACTTGAGAGGAGAGGCTGCCTGTGCCCAGCTACCAGTTTATTCTTGGGAAAATTTAACACAGTGACGATTTGTGGGATGATCTACCTAATACTATCAATTGTGCCTTAATTTTCAATATGAATATGATTTACCTCTGTATTCCAAAAGTTAATGTGATGGAGGACTGCTTTTATGAACTCTCCCCCTTTTCCTCCAATATTTTTAATATCTAATGCCTGAGAGTCAACATGCCTGTCTTACTCTTGTGTCTTTTCTGCGGTTTGAACAGCCCTGAAAGGATCTTGCTCAACTCTTTCTTTCCTTTAAGCCAAAAAAGTAGGACTCTGAAAATCCAAAATAGCTTAGAATATTTTGTGAAAATTGAACAATACTATACTTTTGGAATTACATCTTTCCTTCTGAGGACTTGCAATTACCATAAACTTTCTTTAAACTGTAATCTAAAAATATCTATACTGGAATGGAAGGGGTCTTGAGTTTTGAAAACACAATCTGGCATTTGCAGTTCTCTTTCCTTCTTTGGGTACTTAGGAAAAGACTTCCCACTCTGCTCGCTGTCAACAGCATCAAAGTCTCTTCACTCTTCTCTCCATCCTGCATCTAAAATCCCCTTCATTTTAGAAGCTCTCCTCTCTCCTCAGACAACCCTGACAGCATACATCTTTCCTCGTTTTCTACCAGGCTCATCCTTTTGCTACAGTGCCTAGTTATCCATTCAGCCAATTTCAAAGAAGAAAGAGGAATATAGTTGATGTTTTGAGCGTATTTGGCTCAGACATCTCTCTGAGAGAGCCTAGTCATTTGCTCACCTATATTTACTAGGTCATTTTTATCCACCTGTGGGTCATGACCCTTTGGGGGTTGACTGAGCCTTTCACAGATGTTGACTAAGATCATTAAAAACCCACAGATATTTACATTACAATTCACAACAGTAGCAAAATTAGTTATGAAGTAGCAATTAAAATAATTTCTTTTTTTTTTTTTTTTGAGACAGTTTCTCTGTATAGCTCTGGCTGTCCTGGAACTCACTCTGTAGACAAGGCTGGCCTCGAACTCAGAAATCTGCCTGCCTCTGCCTCCCAAGCACTGGAATTAAAGGTGTGTGCTACCAAAATAATCTTACGTTTGGGGATCACCACAACATGAGGAAGTGTATTAAAGGGTCATAGCATTAGGACAGTTGAGAAGCGCTATACTAGGCTCATTTCTTTCTTTCACGAAGGTGACTCATCCTGAAAGAACTACCCCAAGCCTCATGCTCTCCCAGAAGAACATCCATGAGCAAATGTGTCTCTTAAGTTACTTGTCTACTGCAAAGCTCCTAATGTGTTTTATGTTTCCAATGGCTTCTTCCAGAGAAGAAATGTGTTTGAGGAAAGAAATTTACCACTTTCTTTTAATTATCATGTGCCAAAAAAATTGTATTTATATTGAGGTGACACATCATTATTAAAGTTATGTTCTTTTTTTCCAGTGGTAAATTCTCTATTGCCTAACTCTTTCATAACTATACAAATAATATAAAATCAGTAGCAGGCTTTGGGGCAATATATATATATTGCCCCAAATATATATATATATATATATATATATATATATATATATATATAT